>JAQBSW010006611.1:0-47114 GCA_029291075.1 Eudiplozoon nipponicum | reverse complement strand
GAAGTAAACACCAATCCCATTGTATTTAACCATTTATCGAACAACATCAAAAAATCTACCGCCAGTCACAACGCATTGACGCGTTTCGACATTCCATGATCATTATCAGAGTACGACGAGGACCAAATCGCATTGCATATATATGGATAGCGAAATTAAACATGCGGCTCTCACACCTTTTAGACTTGCATACACTGTATGTGGCTGGAAATGTCGGCCGCACAATTTCCATGCAGTCACGAACATTAACTGTTTGTAGCTTTCGCCACACAATTATATATATATATATATATATATATATATATATATATATATATATAAAATGAATATACAATTAAATAATAATTGATTACGTGGGTGGAGGTAACAATTCTATGTAAATAAAGCTAGCGTACAATGTATGCAAGAATGCTAGAGGTGAGAGCCGCATATCTAAATTTGATTTACCATATATATTCAATGCGGTTTGATACTCGATAGTCAGTTTGCCGTCGTACTCTGATGATGATCATGGAAGGTCGAAACGCGTCAGTGTGTTGCGTCTGGTGGTAGTTTTGTTATCTGGTATAAGAAACGTTTCTTTCGCAAAGTCTCCTCAAACATTTACTAATGAACATATCTTTATATATAAATTGGAGAGCAAAACAAGATAGAAATATGTAAACATAAAGAGAGTGTGAAAAACGGAAACCAATCAATTGCGTGCGTCACATCCAGTTCAAGCTCTCAATGCTTGTAGTGCTTCTTCTGCTTGCAGAAATCCGGCAGAAGAAGCACGTACAAGTATTGAAGCAAACAATGACACACACAGTGATGATTTCCATTCACACTCTCTCTATGTTCACATATTTCTATCTTGCTTTGCATTCCAATTTATATATAAAGATATGTTCATTAGTAGATATTTGAGGAGACTATGCGAAAGAAACGTTTCTTATATCTGATAAAATCTCTGCTTGTATTTGCACACAGGAAAGATACCCTGAATGGGATTGGCGTTAACTTCAAACTGGCAAAATTGTTTTAAACAACTGTTGCCACCACCCGCGCAATCAATTATTGTAAAATATCTATAGTTATTGCAATAAAGCTTGTTGACTTAAGACAAACACCATTTCCATTTTTAAATCAGTAGCAAACGGCAAGCATACTTCCTGGCGCGCATGTTTTAAATAAAAACATCGACATTCATAAATATTTAGGCACTTTAAAACGTAAATTTCTAATTGAAGAAAGCCGCTTTAAATTAAGCAGTATTTTATACTAAGGTATTGTGGCTTAAATTCCTAATTCATTAGGACATAAATGAACGGGGAAATACAGCGACAATAAGCAGAACTCGTCTTACTTCAACTAAACTCTTTTAGATAATATATTTCTTTTATTTTTCATAAAAAATGCATTTACATATAATAAGTAAAGTCAAAATTGAAATAGAAAGTCAAAAATTCGCATTGTTGTAAGCGAGAAATAACTTTTAAATAAAGTATATTACAGAACAAAAAATAGAAACTCTCTTTATGGAAACGGTTAAATTTGTTGTCAACAGATATCCAACGGAACTGTGAATGAAAACAGGAATTTAACACATGAACATTTGGCAAGATAATCAGCTCTGAAAAATTAACAAGCTTATGTTGATGGTGAACTGTATTTATTTGGTCATCGATTCTAAGTTCACTTCGACAATACGACTGACAATATAAATCAGAAATTAGATTTGGCACTATTTTGGCGCAATGTTTACGTAATTAATGTGAATCAATTGATAAAAATACAACAACCAAACTAGTCTCTTACATTTCAAACGAAACACATTAAAATACTATATTGAAAAATTTTGGCAGCTCATTAGGACGTCATTAAATGTTAGGGAAAACATTATTTCTTTTCGTAATGTAAAAGAGTATAGTATGTTTTAAATAAAAACATCGACATTCATAATTATTTAGGCACTTTAAAACGTAAATTTCTAATTGAAGAAAGCCGCTTTAAATTAAGCAGTATTTTATACTAAGGTATTGTGGCTTAGATTCGCAATTCAATAAAATATAAATGAACGGTGAAGTACAGCGACAATAAACAGAACTCGTCTTACTTTAACTAAACTCTTTTAGATAATATATTTCTTTTATTTTTCATAAAAAATGCATTTACATATAACAAGTAAAGTCAAAATTGAAATAGAAAGTCAAAAATTCGCATTGTTGTAAGCGAGAAATAACTTTTAAATAAAGTATATTACAGAACTAAAAATAGAAACTCTCTTTATGGAAACGGTTAAATTTGTTGTCAACAGATACCCAACGGAACTGTGAATGAAAACAGGAATTTAACACATGAACATTTGGCAAGATAATCAGCTCTGAAAAATTAACAAGCTTATGTTGATGGTGAACTGTATTTATTTGGTCATCGATTCTAAGTTCACTTCGACAATACGACTGACAATATAAATCAGAAATTAGATTTGGCACTATTTTGGCGCAATGTTTACGTAATTAATGTGAATCAATTGATAAAAATACAACAACCAAACTAGTCTCTTACATTTCAAACGAAACACATCCGTAACAGAGTATAGTATGTTTTAAATAAAAACATCGACATTCATAAATATTTAGGCACTTTAAAACGTAAATTTCTAATTGAAGAAAGCCGCTTTAAATTAAGCAGTATTTTATACTAAGGTATTGTGGCTTAGATTCGCAATTCAATAAAATATAAATGAACGGTGAAGTACAGCGACAATAAACAGAACTCGTCTTACTTTAACTAAACTCTTTTAGATAATATATTTCTTTTATTTTTCATAAAAAATGCATTTACATATAACAAGTAAAGTCAAAATTGAAATAGAAAGTCAAAAATTCGCGTTGTTGTAAGCGAGAAATAACTTTTAAATAAAGTATATTACAGAACAAAAAATAGAAACTCTCTTTATGGAAACGGTTAAATTTGTTGTCAACAGATATCCAACGGAACTGTGAATGAAAACAGGAATTTAACACATGAACATTTGGCAAGATAATCAGCTTTGAAAAATTAACAATCTTATGTTGATGGTGTACTCTATTTATTTGTTCATCGATTCCAAATCTACATCGACAATACGACTAACAATTTAACTCAGAAATTAGATTTGGCACTACTTTGGCGCAATGTTTTCGTAATTAATGTGAATCATTTGATAAAAATACAACAACCAAGCTAGTCTTTTCCAATGCCGGGTTTTGCTTACGCGGGTAGTAGCTTTGCACAGACAGTTTCACAAAGATCCGATTGATCACAATTTCCAATTTCGTTTTGTCTTCGATCGGGCTGAGTTTGTATTCGTCCGAATGGAAATGCGATTCTATCACATCTTTGTGATAAACCCGCATTTTCATTGAGACGAATAAAAACTCAGCCCGATCGACGACAAAGCGAAATTGGAAATTGTTATCAATCAGATCTTTGCGAAACGATCGGTGCGAAGCTACTAACCGCGTACGCAAAACGCGGCATTTGAAAATATGTAGCTGGCACTCCGCAATCAAATATCACAAAAAAACAAACTAGTCTTTAACAGGTCAAACGAAACACATTAAAATACGATATAAAAAATTTCGGCAGCTCATTAGGACGTCATTAAATGTTAGGGAAAGCAATCATTTTATCGTAATATAGCAGAGTATAGCATGTTTTAAATTAAACCATCTCTGGCTAACTCCAATGCGTTCCGTGATGTGGTTTTGACGTCGCTTATCACAAAAAAACGAAAGAGAAGAGAAATATCAGCTAAAAATTGCGTAGCGAATGAGAAAAGATCATCCACGACTCTACTGTGCATTGATTAAACTGACGCGTCATCAAATTTCTCAGAGATGAAATCAAAAGCCCCCTTGTTGGTAAAAAATATAAAAGAAATAAATTGAGCAATGTTTACTTTTTTTGTTTTAATCATTAAATTATTTATACTAATTTTCAATGTGAATAGTTTTTTTTAAATTAACAGGACGGTTTTTCCTCGTTTTCTCCACCAGTATCCACACGCAAACATGTCTCTGTATGATATTTTTCTTGGATTGCGAAGTGCGGGAATCATAGTGTTGGATACCATGATTTACGTTCGTGGATTGTCGCTTTGCATTATCAGTTTTGCAAAGATCCGATTGCTCCCCATTTTCATGTACCCATTAATTTCGTCTTCGTTGTGGCTGGGTGTCGATTTGCCCTACGAAGGCTTCAACATCATTCATAATAACCACAGGAAATGAGGTACTATCTAAGCTTTGTTGGCTGGCAACGTTTCGAATCCGCATTTCCAGAATCATCTTCAGGCCTCAAATCACACGTATTAAGTTCAATGTTCACAAAAGCAGATTTAAGCAAACGCGGTCAATGCCTATGTGGGCATTTTTAAAGGCGAAACGAACGCGAAATATAGACGTGTAAAGAATAAGAAAAAAGGGAACACCGATTAAATTGCGTGCATCAACTCAATTTCAGGCTCAATGCTATAACATTCCTGTTCTGCTTGCTTAAATCAGGCCGCCTACTCACAGAGATTCATGTGTGACTAAATCTTATATGTTATTGCGTTTAGTAATTAATTTAAATGCTACGTCTGGAGAAAAAGGTTTCGAAGATATTTTGCGAAATTTTAGATGAATTTTCGCCATTTGATTTAACCAATCGTTTAGTATGCAATGTTTTTTCATTCAGGTATTTAATCATCAGGTTGATTGGCATATGTAAGCCGATCGCCAAATTTAGCATGTTTATTTATAAATAAAATTTGAGATCGACATAAACTGAAATTTGTACTCGATTGTTAGTAAAGTTAAATAGGTTACCATAAATAAAACTCGTAATGTAGCTTTACAAATGTACGCATTAATGCCTCTACTAATTTATTCTGTGAAGTGCAGGAAAAAGTGCTCTACTTAAACGGGATGTCCAGGTAAATTGGTTTCATTTCTTGACTTAAATACGTCTGTTTCCTTTAATTTCATCTTTTAAACACCGGCTTCATCAATTATATAGAATAGCCAATAGACATAAAGTTGTTTTTGATTTAGTATATTTGTTTCATTTTGAATCTGGACTAACCAAGCCGCCAATTCTTCCAAAACAGAGGAAAATTTTTGATAATTCAAATTGAAAAGGCGCGAAAATGTTATAATGCAAATAATGTGCAGATCATCTTGGTTTATGTTATATAGTTTGACTTAATTTACCATCAACATCTTCATTTAACTGACCATCCAACTGACCATAAACGTATTTCTCATGCTCTGATTTGAACCTGATATTTTTATGCGCTTTATTGAAACTGTCATCTTTCATAAATAGCATAGAAATTGTGCAGCCGACATTTCCAGTCAGGTTCAATGTATGCGAGACTGCTAGAGGTGAGAGCCGCCTATCTAAATTTGATTTCCATATATATTCAATGCGGTTTGATCCTCGATAGTCAGTTTGCCGTCGTACTCTGATGATGATCATGGAAGGTCGAAACGCGTCAGTGCGTTGCGGCTGGCGGTAGTTTTGATATGTTGTTCGACGACTGGTTACATACAATGGGATTGGTGTTTACTTCAAGCTCGCAAACTTGATTTAAAGAATTGTTACCACCACCCGCGCAATCAATTATTGTTTTATTATATGTCTTCGGAATGTCAGGCGTGAGACCAGAAATTGTAGCATGTTTTAGTCTACCAATTTAATTACAATGTTAATATTTTATTCAATTGTAACATTTTTTAAATATATATCAGCATAAAACCAGTAAACATTTATTTGGAGCATTTATATATTGAATTCCATCAGCAAAGTAAAAAGAGTCAGCAACCGAATAATTACCACGAATTTTGCGCAATGTTTCCAGTGTACAAATTAGCCATTCTGCCTTTGTATGGAACTGAGATTTGATCCGATTCAAAAGCCAACGAATATTTTATGCAACAAACTATATCTAATGTCTAATGTCTATTTAAGACAATTGATTGATTCAAGTCTTAAAATTGGGAAACAAAAGAAACAGACATATTTTGGAATAGACAATAATGTTATGAATCCAAGCACCCCATTTAGGAGAGATATTGTTGCTCACACAGAAATGAATAACATTGGAGAAACATTAACACACATTTAATGCAGCTAAAATACGAGTATTATTTAGGGTAATTAATTAGCCTTTACCAGCAATTACTGAAAAAGCCGCTAATACAATATTATTGATCAATTAACTTACGTACGTTGTTCGACCACACATAAGTCTATGCGGATAAAGAAACTGCAGTCTGATTTATGTAAGCAGAAAAATCAATTTCGTGCTTTGACCTTGACTTTGAGGTGATGCAAGTAACTGGATAGCTGTTCCCTTAAACAATAATTAATTACGCGGGTGGTGGTACCAATTCTTTAAATGAAGTTTGCGAGCCTGAAGTAAACACCAATCCCATCGTATTTAACAAGTCGTCGAACAACATAACAAAACTACCGGCATTTGCAACGCACTGACGCGTTTCGACCTTCCATGATCATCATCAGAGTACGACGGCAAACTGACTAGCGAAGATCAAACTGTATTGCATATATATGGAAAGCAAAATTAGATGTGTGACTCCCACCTCTATGTATGCAAGACTAAAGGAGGTGAGAGCCGCATATCTAATTTTGCTTTTCATATACATATGCTAAGCGGTTTGATCCTCGCTAGTCAGTTTGCCGTCGTACTCTGATGATGATAATGGAAAGTCGAAACGCGTCAGTGTGTTGCGACAACCGGCGGTTTTCTTATGTTGTTCGTGAACTGGTTAAATATAATAGGATTGGTGTTTACTTCAAGCACGCAAATTTGATTTAAAGAATGCAGCCAATTAGTTTGAAAATTGATAATTGCCAAGAACAGACACAAAAATAGTTGTCTGATACAATTTCTGAGCCTATTAAAGTTTCTCTGTGGTCACATATAAATTTTAAAAATTAATAAATGGTTCAAATAGAGTATTGCAATTTTTTAAAATAATACAATAAATTTTGAACGTATATGTAACATGCAGCTGGATCAGAGAATGATAAATATACAAAGCTTCTCATACAGTTATGTACTTTAATATGTTAATATAATAAACACACAAGATAAACACCGATGTTGATTACTACAAGACCATTTCGGCAAATGTGAAGACTCACATATATTTTTTAGTTTGCTAGATGTTGATAAACTACCCTGAGTCTTGAACGGGCAGATGCTATCTACTCGACTGGATGCAAACTTGTCCCCTGTGACGTAACTTGTTTCATCGGTGAAGTTCACTAAATAATTAAAAAATTATGTTTATTAAAAAGAAATCATCATCGGTTAGCCTTAAAACATAATAATAAAAATTGTGTTTCGTATCCTGTCCGTGGCAAATTCTGGCCAGTACTTGATGAGTTCCCAATAAGGACGAAACCGGTCTACTGGATGAATTGCCTTTTCTACACTATACAATTCTTACTTTATACTGACATATGTAAGTAATTAATGGGTCAGGTGTTTATATCAAGACCGCAACCTTGATTATAATAATTGTTATCACCACCCGCGCAACCAATGTTCGTTTAATTATATAAATGTTCATTTCAATACCATTTCCCCATGTGATGTGGTGTCTGTTCAGTAATGACAGATTGGGCATGGTTAGTTGGAACTTTGTGTCTAAATGGATGCCATATGAGCTCCACCTAAAGAAAAAATTGACTAACCAAGTTTCATTAGTTAGTATATAACTGAAAATTGTGTGTAGTGTAATGTGCGGCAGGATAGCTCAGTGGTTAGAGCACCAGATTCCGAAGCAGACGTGCCAGGTTCGTATCCTGTCCGCGGCAAATTCTGGCCAGTACTTGATGAGTTCCCAATAAGGACGAAACCGGTGTACTGGATGAATTGCCTTTTCTACACTATACAAATCTTAGTTTATACTGACATATGTAAGTAATTAATGGGTCAGGTGTTTATATCAAGACCACAACCTTGATTATAATAATTGTTATCACCACCCGCGCAACCAATGTTCGTTTAATTATATAAATGTTCATTTCAATACCACTTCCCCATGTAATGTGATTTCTGTTCAGTAATGACAGATTGGGCATGGTTAGTTGGAACTTTGGGTCTAAATGGATGCCATATGAGCTCCACCTAAAGGAAAATTGACTAACCAAGTTACATTAGTTAGTATATAACTGAAAATTGTGTGTAGTGTAGTGTGCGGCAGGATAGCTCAGTAGTTAGAGCACCAGATTCCGAAGCAGACGTGCCCAGGTTCGTATCCTGTCCGCAGCAAATTCTGGCCAATACTTGATGAGTTCCCAATAAGGACGAAACCGGTCTACTGGATGAATTGCCTTTTCTACACTATACAATTCTTAATTTATACTGACATATGTAAGTAATTAATGGGTCAGGTGTTTATATCAAGACCGCAACCTTGATTATAATAATTATCACCACCCGCGCAACCAATGTTCGTTTAATTATATAAATGTTCATTTCAATACCTCTTCCCCATGTAATGTGGTGTCTGTTCAGTAATGACAGATTGGGCATGGTTAGTTGGAACTGGGTCTAAATGGATGCCATATGAGCTCCACCTAAAGGAAAAATTGACTAACCAAGTTACATTAGTTAGTATATAACTGAAAATTGTGTGTAGTGTAGTGTGCAGCAGGATAGCTCAGTGGTTAGAGCACCAGATTCCGAAGCAGACGTGCCCAGGTTCGTATCCTGTCCGCGGCAAATTCTGGCCAGTACTTGATGGATTCCCAATAAGGACGAAACCGGTCTACTGGATGAATTGCCTTTTCTACACTATACAATTCTTAGTTTATACTGACATATGTAAGTAATTTATGGGTCAGGTATTTATATCAAGACCGCAACCTTGATTATAATAATTGTTATCACCACCCGCGCAACCAATGTTCGTTTAATTATATAAATGTTCATTTCATTACCACTTCCCCATGTAATGTGGTGTCTGTTCAGTAATGACAGATTGGGCATGGTTAGTTAGAACTTTGGGTCTAAATGGATGCCATATGAGCTCCACCTAAAGGAAAAATTGACTAACCAAGTTACATTAGTTAGTATATAACTTAAAATTGTGTGTAGTGTAGTGTGCGGCAGGATAGCTCAGTGGTTAGAGCACCAGATTCCGAAGCAGACGTGCCCATGTTCGTATCCTGTCCGCGGCAAATTCTGGACAGTATTTGATGAGTTCCCAATAAGGACGAAACCGGTCTACTGGATGAATTGCCTTTTCTACACTATATACAATTCTTAGTTTATACTGATATATGTAAGTAATTAATGGGTCAGGTGTTTATATCAAGACCGCAACCTTGATTATAATAATCGATGTAACCCTCCGCGCAATTAATACTTTTTTATATGTGTAACTAATATAGATTTGGCACAAAATACAAAATTGGCATATTCATGACAGCATAGGAATTGTAGGATTACTGCAATATGATTAAAATAAAAAGTTTTGTTGAACCTTCTATGCGACCGGAAAAGTTATTTTTTTTAAATCGAGACATCACGGCTTGGCTTGTATGTCAATAAATAGGGTTGACTTACATTTATCTTATAAATGTCACTTTGGATCAGAGTACATATATATATATATATATATATATATATATATATATATATATATAAAGGTTGGTGTGTGCTTTGGGGGTGACGTGGATTTGTTTTTGTATAAATGCGAGTATAAGCGAATAGGTATGAAGACCGGATATTAGGGCAGATAATAAAAACACTTTAGGAATTAAAATAAATATAAATAGATGTGTCTCGAATGAGCATACCACATTTACCACAAGCTGCATTTCTTCTGTGAGTATGGTGTCAACCCTGAAGATGGGGCTGGAAATGAAGTTTCGAAAACTGGTCAAAAATTGGAAATTCTGTTTCCAACGGCATTTTAGGACAAGCAGCTGAATGAAGGCTTCTAAAGGAAGGGACAAGTGAGAACCTATTAATCAAGATGAAAATTCGGTGCACTTTTAAATCTAAAGGATTCAATATTTTACTGAACTACGAGTCCTATCAATTGTCACGCACAAGATATGGGCGAAAGTATAAAAAATAAGAAGAGCAGCACCGCGCAATATAAATCAAATCCAAGCATTACTTAAAACAGAAATACGACGTGACAGTGATAAAACTTTTCCACCAATACAAATCTAGTTAAATACATGTATGGAAAGTGGAAAATACCTCATTCTTGAAATTATGTTTTAAATGTAATATTGTACCTAAATGCTTCAGAGTCAGACCAGCCGTTCCTATAGTATGCATACCTATGAATGAAATTATTCCGGAGACAGTTAAAATCACGCAATTCCTCCCAGAAAAAGATAAAACTATATTTGAATTGGTTGTTGTCAAATTGGTGTTAGAACATGGAGAGGATAAATGTAAACAGAATTATGATTTGAAAAGATTGAGATTGAATTTGTTATCTAATAAGGTAATATGCCTTAAAGCAGATAAAGGTGGAGCAACAGTGCTAATGAACCAGAGGGATTATGATTATAAGATGTATGTACAATTAAATAATAAAGAAGTTTACCATAAAATAAATAAGGACCCAACGGACAAATTACAAGGTAAGCTTAAAACTTTAATTAATCAAATGATTGGATCTGGGGAATTAGATTCAGTGCTTGGAAAATCATTAATACAAAGAGATTCACTCTCTCCCAGAGTGTATGGTCTAGTAAAAATTCATAAAAAAGATAATCCACTTAGGTTAATTGTCAATGTCCAGAATTCTCCAACTTATAAAATGTCCAAATTTCTGTGCCATAGAATAAGAAAATACACCTATTTTCTAGATTATACGTTAAAGAATACTTATCACTTTACGGATATTATTAGTAAATATAAATTATTAGAGAATGATAAACTGGCAAGCCTGGATGTGGTTTCTATGTATACGAGCATTCCGGTACAGGTTGCATTAGAGTGTGTCCAGCGTTGTCCAACGGAATACCCTGAAATATTAGAAGGGAGTAAAATGATGTTAAGGAGTATTATGGAAATGTTTAAACTTTGTATGTCCTATACATACTTTATATTTAGAAATGAATTCTACCTTCAAGTTAAAGGTGTTCCTATGGGACAACCATTATCAGTCCCAGTCGCTAATATTTATATGCATTATTTAGAAAAAAATCTCCTACTTAGATCTCCCCTCAAACCATGCTTATATTTAAGATTCCTAGATGATATCTTCCTAATTTGGAATCACGGGGACAATGAGTTGGAGAATTTTCTGTATTTAGCTAATCAACTGGGAGAGGTAAAATTTACATTGGAAAAAGAAAACAGAAAAATTATCATTTGTGTTTGTAAAATTAAAAAGAATGGGTCAGACATTAGAGAAAGATATTTACAGGAAGGATACTTATTCTGGTATCCTCCTGAATTACTGCTCTAATCACCCGTTTGGGATGAAAATAGGCATTCTAAAATCTATGATAATAAGAAGTCTTAAAATAGTGGATTTAAAATATAGGAATAAAGAACTAATGAAATTGAAAGAAATATTCAGGATAAATGGTTATCCGGAAAAATTAACTGAGAAAATCATAAAGGAGACATTATTGCGATTTAATGGAAAAATAAACCAAGAAAAACAGGTAAGGGATTTGGAAAATCTAAATGAGGATAAGCACAGAACTCTGACTCTACTAGATTCCAGATTAAATAAAAAAGATTAGGATATTAGCAACTAAATAAAGCATAGGAACAGTGTTAAGACAACCAGCTACTATAGGCAATAAGCTATCGAATCAAAAAGAAAAATAGAACTCCTCAACAAATCAGTGGTTTAGGAGATACCTTGTACAGTTTGTAAATTTAAATATATAGGTGAAACGATGCGTCCAATAAAGGTACGTAGAGGGGAACATAAAACTGCATGCAAATATAGACACGGTCATAGATCAGACCTAGCCAGGCACTCAATGAAGACAGATCATCAAATAAACTTGGATGGCTGTAAACGGATTGCCCTATGTAACTGAAACAGATTAACCACGTTGATTATGGAATCAATTGAAATATCATCAGGAATTAACGTCATTAATGTGACATCTGTAGAAAAATCATTAGGCCCCATAATTAATGAATCCTTGTCAAATGGAAGGAAACGTTGTTTGGAGGAATCAGAGTTACCAATACATCCGAATAGGAGACCGAGACTATGAATTTGAGATAGTAAACGGAACAATTTAGTTGGAGTTAGAAAGAGATAATTTGGCTATTATTGGAGTGAATCATGTGCATTCGGGGGAACTAACTTAGTTATATGTTAGTTTACATATATATTTCATGAATTGTACACATGTATGAATATATATAAATTTATTGATGGATGGATATGTAAATATTAAAATAATATCTGGGAGGACCTCATATTGTTGCTCATATGTTTATTTAGATATGCAGATTATATATGCAGTGTATATGTAAATATATACTGTTGAGTATTTTCGATTTATATAAGATGTGAAAGAAACTCACATGGTTGCTAATATGTTTATCTAAATATGAATTATATATATATATATATATATATATATATATATATTCTTTATTATATCCATGCCCTTTAAATTAACACAGTATTCTTATAATTAGGAAAACATCACAAATAACAAAGTGGATAAAGGCCATTTATTTCGTGAATACTAATCATCTCTTATACAATCATACATATTTATACATTTTGGGTTTTCATTTGATTATGCTAGTGGTAACAAATCTGACTCGTTTTTACTTCTGTTTCTTGTTTTGGCTAGTTTCTGTGTCTGTGTGTTTCCATGTAAAGGTCATTTTCGCAGTATTGCAAAGTGATGTCTGAGAACTGGCCATTATTGTTCTGATGGCTTGAGAACTAACCATTTGTTCGCATTGTTCACTGTTACATGTACGAGTGCTAATTTTCCCAGTGTAGTTGATCGTTTCACCTTGTTGCGCAAATTTATAATCTCCACATGGTAACAGCGCCAGTGTGGATTTCAGTGTTAAACGCTTATATTGTTTGGAAACTTCTGTCACCGTATGCGCCTCTGTTATTTCCATTTCAGTTTATTTGCCAATCCGATTGTATGTTTGTTGATTCTAGTCGAGGGCCTGTTTGTTCTTGACTGGATACTAGTAGATTGTTGTTGAATATATATATATATATATATATATATATATATATATATATATATATATATATATATGAATGATAATATATATTCATATAAGTTGTCGGGTGAACTCACATAGTTGCTCAAATGCTTATTTGTATATTTGCAATATATATGTGAATTAATATTTAGATTCTTATATAAGATATGATGGGAACTCACAAGATTGCTTAAATGTTAATTTAGATACACATAATATATATTGTGTATATGTATGGATATTTATGTATTCGTATAAAATGTGAGTACAAATAAAAATATATATGTAAAGTAGATATAATATATATTCATGGTGAATATTCGGTACTTGAAATTCAAGGAACTCGTTGTTCTACTTATATATAATTATATTAATACACACATCTCTTTATATATATATATATATATATATATATATATAGACATATAAATAGATCTTTAAATGTTAACAGATGTGTTTTGACTGATATAGTTTATCAATTAAGAGGTTCACATGGATGCTTATATGATATTCATATTATACATGATGAATACACATATATATATGATGGATAGATAGATAATTTAAAAGATATTGGAAGAAACTACATGCTTGCTTATTGTGATTATCTATATATGCATAAAATATAGTGTGTAATCGTGTATATAAATATATATTTTATATAAGATATGAATATAAATAAATATAAATAAGTAAATAATAAAATTTAATAAAAATATTGCTAATATATTATATACCAAATGTTTTTCGTAGGAACCCTTCTCGTTTCTTAAATTTAATTTTATATATACATAAGAATGTATATTGGTAAGACACAGATATTTCAATGAAGATAATTAAATTTATACGGATGTGAATATAAATGTTTATTTGGTTTCGATAGAATTAGTTAGTGTCGGTTCCGTATTCGGTCCTGTCCAGACGATAAAATAGGACATTTTTACTAACCACTCTCTCTATAATCAATAGCACACAGGATAAAATTAGGTAAACCGGGAATTTGAGGATTACTGCAATATGATTAAAATAAAAATCCTCCTACGCATCCGGAAAAGTAATTTTTTTTAAATCGAGACGTCACGGATGGCCCTGTATGTCAATCCATAGAGTTGACTTATGGTTGTTCTATAAATGTCACTTCAGATTATAGTACAAATATTTGTATATATAGGTTGTTGTTTGCGTGGGGGTGATGTGGAAAAGTTTTTTTATACATGTGCGTATAGAAGAATATGAATGGAGACCGGATATTATGGCAGATAATAAAAATACTTGGGGAATTAATATAAATTTAAATAGATCTGTCTTGAATAAGGATACCACATTTTCCACAAGTTGTTCTTCCTGTGAGTGTCGCATCAATTCCGAAGATGGGACAGGAAATAAAGTCCCAAAAACTGAGAAAAATATCGTAAAATCTGGTTACAACGGCATTTTCAGACAAGCAGCTGATGGAAGGCTTCAAAAGGAAGAGACAGTTGAGAACCCATCAATGAAAGCCAAAAATCGGTGCAACTGCAAATATAAAGTTTACGTGATTTTACCGACCTACGAGTGCTATAATTTGTCCCGCACAAGAAAATGGCGGAAGAATTAAAAACAATATCAATATTATAGCAAAATATATTTTTGGAATGTCTGGCCTGACACCGGAAATGAAAGTATGTTTTGGGCTACCAATTTATGTATAATGTTAATATTTTATTCAATTGTAACATAGTTAAACAAAAATGTCAGTATAAAAGCAGTAAACATTTATTTTTAGCATTTAAATATTGAATTACATCAACAACAAAATGAGTCAGCAATCGAGTAATTGCCTCAAGTTTTGCGCAATGTTTCCGGTGTACAAATTAGCCATTTTTCCATTGCATGGATCTGAGAGTTGATCCGATTCAACAGCCAAAATATATGCTAATGCAATAAACTATATCTAATGCCTAATGTTTATTCCAGACAAATGATCGGGTTAAATCGTATAATTGGGAATGAAAAGAAACAGACGTATTTTGGACTAGAAAAAAAAGTAATGACTACGAAGAGATATTGTTTCTCACACAGAAAAGAAAAACGTTGGAGCATCATTAACACACATTTAATGCAGCTAAAATACGAGTATTATTTAGGGTAATTAAAATGCTTTTCCAGCAATTACGGAGAAAACGCCGTTAATTTCCACCTACCATATTATTGATCAATTAACTTACGTACGTTGTTCGACCACACATAAGGCTGTGCGGATAAAGAAACTGCAGTCTGATTTATGTAAGCAGAAAATTCAATTTCGTGCTTTGACTTTGACTTTGAGGTGATGCAAGTAACTGGATATCTGTTCCCTTAAACCAATTCTTTAAATGAAGTTTGCGAGCCTGAAGTAAACACCAATCCCATCGTATTTAACAAGTCGTCGAACAACATAACAAAACTACCGGCATTTGCAACGCACTGACGCGTTTCGACCTTCCATGATCATCATCAGAGTACGACTGCATATATATGGAAATCAAAATTAGATATGCGGCTCTCACCTCTATGTATGCAAGACTACTAGAGGTGAGAGCCGCATATCTAATTTTCCTTTCCATATATATGCAATGCGGTTTGATCCTCGCTGGTCAGTTTGCCGTCGTACTCTGATGATGATGATGGAAACGCGTCAGTGCGTTGCGACTGGCGGTAGTTTTGTTACGTTGTTCGAAGACTGGTTAAATACAATGGGATTGGTGTTTACTTCAAGCACGCATTTGACATTCTATCAAAGTCTAAAATTTTAGTTTCTTTTTTTAAATTATATATATATATATATATATATATTGATTTTTAATACATTATGAGAAGAATAGAAAGCAAAGATTCGCGTATATGATAAAATTGCTTCCAAAGTCTGTACATGGAAAGGGTAATAAGAATTTGTTAAATCTCGCATTAAAAATAACTATACAGGAATTATCTTTCTTGAAGTTCAAATTTAGCTCTAAATGCAAGATGAAATGACTTTAAATGAAAGTGAAAGTGATTTAATATCATTTCTTGTTTTAAAATATTAAATTTCTAATGGAATTTGACAGGATACTTAGGGAGAAAATATATTAATAATTTATGTTAAACACATAATATATTTTATTGATTCGTTGGCGCAACATTTATTGACTGATTAAATGAAGAATTGAAAGTTATTAATTTATTCTGTCTTATCGGAAAAAGAAGAAAATATGAATAATATACAAATCTTTTTTTAATAAAATTAAACAAAACTAAAAAACATTTAGAACGTGCCAAAATTTTTACTTTTACAAAAGGCAGGAAAGTTTTTTGATTTACTGTATCAAACCTCATTCCGCTGTTACATAGTAGGAGCAAATTACATGAGCGATCTTCCCTTTGATTCGTAAATTCCCTGTTCATATGCATATAGTGCGAAATTACGCTTTGCCCTATTATCTGCCTTGCAAGCATTAACAAAGGTTGTTATGAACTGCATAGGTTTGTACTCAACTAGAAACTATGGTGACGGGTTAAATATTAATCATAAGAAAATTTCGCGGAGCTGCATAATCGGTCTTAAAACGTCTGAAAAAACTACATTCCCTATTAGGTAGTATTCAAACCGAAAATTGATTTCGTTTGCATATATATTCCAGCGAAATTTATCAACTCGACATGGAAGTTTCCGGCAGGTTATGTCGTGGTCTTCATGTGTGGCCATTGAAATCATTCAGCTAATTAGTTTGAAAATTGATAATTGCCTAGAACAGAAATAAACATAGTTTTCAGCTACAATTTTTGAGCTTATTAAAGTTACTCTGTGGTCACATATAAATTTAAAAAATTAATAAATGGTTCAAATTGAGCATTGCAATTATTTTTAAATAATGTAATAAATTTTGAACGTATATGTAACATGCAGCTGGATCAGAGAATGATAAATATACAAAGCTTCTCATACAGTTATGTGTTTTAATATGTTAATATAATAAACACACAAGATAAACAACGATGTTGATAACTACAAGACCATTTCGGCAAATGTGAAGACTCACATATATTTTTTAGTTTGCTAAATGTTGATAAACTACCCTGAGTCTTGAACGGGCAGATGCTATCTCCTCGACTGGGTGCAAAATTGTCCCCTGTGACATAACTTGTTTCATCGGTGAAGTTCACTAAATAATTAAAAAAATATGTTTATTAAAAAGAAATCATCATCGGTGAACTTCACTGCATAATTTAAAAAAAATGTTTATTTAAATAAAATCAAACACGTTTATATAAAGTTAAATCCACTACGGCTGGTATACCTATTCGTATAGGAGATTTTACTGTCCAATTGTCCCACATGCCTCACCCAAATATATAATGAGCACGGGGCGTAATACCGGTCCCTACTGATGAGTAATCAGTAAACACGAATCGAATGTGTATTTCAGATTATACCTTTTGTTCCTGCTAACTTTGGTTTATCCTTCTGTTTCCAATTGAACTTATCTGTTACTAGATGCGCAACACCTAATCCACAATTTCATATAAATTAGATCTCCTCAACAAATACTGTATAAGTTTAGTGTTTAAGTGTCCCTTATGCAACAGGCAATAAGATATATCTTAATTTTTAAAACAAAATAATGGTTTTCATTTGAAAAAAGAATACTTTCTTGTGAAGCATCTACTTATCAAATTTATTCCACATTAACATTTATGGTTTGGTAAAATATGGAAAAAATCATTTCCGATCGAATTTATACTCGTCAGATTGCTATGTAAAGACCTGCCACAAAAAAAATTTCCCGTAAGTTTTGTGTTTGTGTGCAACTTATTTGGCAGGCAATGACATATCCTATTTTGAGCACAAATTATTGGCATATGCTTGAGCAATCATGAGAGTTATTTCTATGACGAATATACATCACAAAGTTTGTTCATGGGAAATATTAAGGATGTTTAAGCCATGGCCAAATGGCATATTCCTATCAGATTATACAATGATCAGGTAAACGTTCTATAAACTGCCACAGTGTACATTATTTTTATTTATCTGGCAAACGGTAGCATGTCTTGTTATTTTGAATACAAGAGTTTGGCATGTGTTTGAAGAACCAAGAATGAAGAAGTTGACTTTATATATATATATATATATATATCAGAGTTATTTGCACCGTCACGTCATGAGTAGCTTATAAATACACACATTGACAAAATAACAAGAGATCCAGAGTTCCGCAGATGAAGGTGCAGAAGAACAAAAGACGCCTCGATTAGTAACATAAAAAAACTCAGTGAAAGCTTTGGTGTAAATAATGTAAACATAGATTTAAGAAATGCAATTATTCATTACGGTTGGCCTTAGCTAGTTAATTTGATTCCTCGACTGTTTCTCATTCATGTTAATATAATAAACACACAAGATAAACCTTTTCGGCAAATATGAAGACTTACGTATATTTTTTAGTTTGCTACATGTTGATAAACTACTCTGAGTCTTGAACGGGCAGATGCTATCTCCTCGACTGGGTGCAAAGTTGTCCTCTGTGACGTAACTTGTTTCATCGGTGAAGTTCACTTAATAGTTAAAAAATTATGTTTATTAAAAATAAATCATCATCGGTGAACTTCACTACATAATTAAAAAAATTATGTTTATTAAAATAAAATCAAACACGTTTAAATAAAAATGATCAAACTAGGCAATTTTTATATCACTGAAATACGTGCTCATTCTGTTGCACATGATCATACTAATAGTTATGAAGAACTCTCATGTCTTTGCAAAGTAATCCCAGCACTGTACATCACGCAGTATACCTGCCACGCTTGGTAGCTCAAATATAATGACAACTACAAGGAAAATTATATAATATAACCGGTTAATTTTGTCGGTTGGCTAGAAAATGCACGGTAGTAAAAATTAACTTAATAGGATACACAGTTTGATTAATTCAGCTTATTTTACTAAGGCGAAAACAATACAAATCAGCTGGATTTTTCATATGATATGATATAATAATAGTGGCACAGCTGTTCATATTATTCATCTTTACGAAAACTGAAGTAGCACGGTTTAAAAAAATCAAGTTTGAGTGGTTTGAAACAAGCGCAAATCGTAATATTTTAACAGACCGCGCAATTTGACGAAATTCATTCTTCATACAAATTATATTCTTTGCGATTTGATATCTGAAAGAGAGTTTGCTTTGATTCTGTGATAATCAAAATAGATGGTCACACTGCGTCAGTACGTGTATCTTATGTCTGATCAGCTATTTTGTGCGACGACTGGTTAAATACAATCGAATTGTTGCTCATCTAAACCCTGCTAACTTCATTTTAATAGATTTTATCACAGCATACGTAACTAATACTTGTTCAATAGTATAACTTAAATACAGTTGGCACGAGATACAAAATTTGTATATTCATGTCTTTATAGAAATTGTGCAACCTACATTTCCAGTCAAGTACAATGTTACGAGATTAATGTTGGTGTAAATCGCACGCATCGCGGATTGCTCCTAGTTAGTCAGTTTGCCGTCCTACTTTGAGAATGATGATGGGTGATCAAAAGACATATGTACGTGCAAATGACGGTTGGTGTGCTATTTTATGCAATTGGTTAAATACATAAGATTGGTGTTTATTCTATTTCCGTAAAATTGAAATAAACAATCGATGTAACCATCCGCGCAATTAAAACTTCTTTATATGAATGACCTCTATTGATTTGGCACGAGATACAATATTCGCATACAATTATTGTTTAATTGTGTCGTCTATATATATATATATATATATATATATATATATATATATATATATATATATATTTGTGGCGAAAGCGACAAACAGCTAATGTGCGTGGCTGCATAAAAATTGTGCAGCCAATATTTCCAGTCACACAAAATATATGCAAGACTACTAGAGGTGAGAGCCACATATATAATTTTGCTTCCCATATGTATGCAATGCGGTTTGATCATCGCTAGTCAGTTTTCCGTCGTACTCTGATGCTGATCATGGAAGGTCGAAACACGTCAGTGCGTTTCGACTGGCGGTAGTTTTGCTATGTTGTTCGAAGACTGGTTAAATGCAATTGGATTGGTGTTTACTTAAAGCTCGCAAACTGAGCTAATATTTGTTTATGCAATCTTTTATTTGCAAGCGTTTGGTTATTTGGCCTTTCCTCTAGCGACTTCATGTATATACGATTTGAGGCAATATTAATTAGGAGCCATTTTGTGAATCGACGCCTTCCACCGGTTTGTTTTTATTTGCAATCAGATGACATTTGGCAAGCGTTGATGAAGTGCAATATTGACATGCTAAAAAATTATTTACGAAAGATCATGAATACGCCACCACTGTCGAAATTTGAGAGGAACATTATGGTGATGGCTGGAGTGGTGTCTCTGATCAACATTAAACATTTTTGCTTACAATTCTAACGAAGCTGTTCCTGAAGATGGTTTGACCAGCAAACTCGTATCTGCATGTCATTATTCTAGATATTTTAATTTTGTCATTGCGTCTTGAGCTCATAACCACGGGACACCGAAGAGTGCGAGGTAAACATGACCGAAAAATTGGCCCGATTTATTCAGCTTACTCGGAATAGTATATTATGCAATCCATTGAGCGAGAAAAATTGGTGTTTATCTGTGCATGTTTGTCTGCTTATTAAATTAACGCCCAAACACACTGACAAAAACGAAATAATATTCATGTTTGTTATATTTACCTCTGCTGTGTTTTGATGCTTATTTCATGTATTTACTATCAGACTGAACATTTGTGTAGGACTCATAACTTTCAAGAAATGCACTAATCAAAAATAGGTTCTTATACAGCCGTTCACTTTTTTATTAACTATGAATGCACATCTTTGTGGATTGTATGCATAATATCAACATTTCGGTGAATGTATTTAAGTCCGACTTACGGAAGAGAATAAACTCCAATTCCATTTATTTACTTTAGTCAACATTGCGATCTTTATTTGAAGTCTACATACATTTTTCAGTATAAACTAAGCATTGTATAGTGTAGAAAAAGTTTACTGTATCAAACCTCATTCCGCTGTTACATAGTAGGAGCAAATTACATGAGCGATCTTCCCTTTGATTCGTAAATTCCCTGTTCATATGCATATAGTGCGAAATTACGCTTTGCCCTATTATCTGCCTTGCAAGCATTAACAAAGGTTGTTATGAACTGCATAGGTTTGTACTCAACTAGAAACTATGGTGACGGGTTAAATATTAATCATAAGAAAATTTCGCGGAGCTGCATAATCGGTCTTAAAACGTCTGAAAAAACTACATTCCCTATTAGGTAGTATTCAAACCGAAAATTGATTTCGTTTGCATATATATTCCAGCGAAATTTATCAACTCGACATGGAAGTTTCCGGCAGGTTATGTCGTGGTCTTCATGTGTGGCCATTGAAATCATTCAGCTAATTAGTTTGAAAATTGATAATTGCCTAGAACAGAAATAAACATAGTTTTCAGCTACAATTTTTGAGCTTATTAAAGTTACTCTGTGGTCACATATAAATTTAAAAAATTAATAAATGGTTCAAATTGAGCATTGCAATTATTTTTAAATAATGTAATAAATTTTGAACGTATATGTAACATGCAGCTGGATCAGAGAATGATAAATATACAAAGCTTCTCATACAGTTATGTGTTTTAATATGTTAATATAATAAACACACAAGATAAACAACGATGTTGATAACTACAAGACCATTTCGGCAAATGTGAAGACTCACATATATTTTTTAGTTTGCTAAATGTTGATAAACTACCCTGAGTCTTGAACGGGCAGATGCTATCTCTTCGATTGGGTGCAAAATTGTCCCCTGTGACATAACTTGTTTCATCGGTGAAGTTCACTAAATAATTAAAAAAATATGTTTATTAAAAAGAAATCATCATCGGTGAACTTCACTACATCATTTAAAAAAAATGTTTATTTAAATAAAATCAAACACGTTTATATAAAGTTAAATCCACTACGGCTGGTATACCTATTCGTATAGGAGATTTTACCGTCCAATTGTCCCACATTCCTCACCCAAATATATAATGAGCACGGGGCGTAATACCGGTTCCTACTGATGAGTAATCAGTAAACACGAATCGAATGTGTATTTCAGATTATACCTTTTGTTCCTGCTAACTTTGGTTTATCCTTCTGTTTCCAATTGAACTTATCTGTTACTAGATGCGCAACACCTAATCCACAATTTCATATAAATTAGATCTCCTCAACAAATACTGTATAAGTTTAGTGTTTAAGTGTCCCTTATGCAACAGGCAATAAGATATATCTTAATTTTTAAAACAAAATAATGGTTTTCATTTGAAAAAAGAATACTTTCTTGTGAAGCATCTACTTATCAAATTTATTCCACATTAACATTTTATGGTTTGGTAAAATATGGAAAAAATCATTTCCGATCGAATTTATACTCGTCAGATTGCTATGTCAAGACCTGCCACGAAAAAAATTTCTCGTAAGTTTTGTGTTTGTGTGCAACTTATTTGGCAGGCAATGACATATCCTATTTTGAGCACAAATTATTGGCATATGCTTGAGCAATCATGAGAGTTATTTCTATGACGAATATACATCACAAAGTTTGTTCATGGGAAATATTAAGGATGTTTAAGCCATGGCCAAATGGCATATTCCTATCAGATTATACAATGATCAGGTAAACGTTCTATAAACTGCCACAGTGTACATTATTTTTATTTATCTGGCAAACGGTAGCATGTCTTGTTATTTTGAATACAAGAGTTTGGCATGTGTTTGAAGAACCAAGAATGAAGAAGTTGACTTTATATATATATATATATATATATCAGAGTTATTTGCACCGTCACGTCATGAGTAGCTTATAAATACACACATTGACAAAATAACAAGAGATCCAGAGTTCCGCAGATGAAGGTGCAGAAGAACAAAAGACGCCTCGATTAGTAACATAAAAAAAACTCAGTGAAAGCTTTGGTGTAAATAATGTAAACATAGATTTAAGAAATGCAATTATTCATTACGGTTGGCCTTAGCTAGTTAATTTGATTCCTCGACTGTTTCTCATTCATGTTAATATAATAAACACACAAGATAAACCTTTTCGGCAAATATGAAGACTTACGTATATTTTTTAGTTTGCTACATGTTGATAAACTACTCTGAGTCTTGAACGGGCAGATGCTATCTCCTCGACTGGGTGCAAAGTTGTCCTCTGTGACGTAACTTGTTTCATCGGTGAAGTTCACTTAATAGTTAAAAAATTATGTTTATTAAAAATAAATCATCATCGGTGAACTTCACTACATAATTAAAAAAATTATGTTTATTAAAATAAAATCAAACACGTTTAAATAAAAATGATCAAACTAGGCAATTTTTATATCACTGAAATACGTGCTCATTCTGTTGCACATGATCATACTAATAGTTATGAAGAACTCTCATGTCTTTGCAAAGTAATCCCAGCACTGTACATCACGCAGTATACCTGTCACGCTTGGTAGCTCAAATATAATGACAACTACAAGGAAAATTATATAATATAACCGGTTAATTTTGTCGGTTGGCTAGAAAATGCACGGTAGTAAAAATTAACTTAATAGGATACACAGTTTGATTAATTCAGCTTATTTTACTAAGGCGAAAACAATACAAATCAGCTGGATTTTTCATATGATATGATATAATAATAGTGGCACAGCTGTTCATATTATTCATCTTTACGAAAACTGAAGTAGCACGGTTTAAAAAAATCAAGTTTGAGTGGTTTGAAACAAGCGCAAATCGTAATATTTTAACAGACCGCGCAATTTGACGAAATTCATTCTTCATACAAATTATATTCTTTGCGATTTGATATCTGAAAGAGAGTTTGCTTTGATTCTGTGATAATCAAAATAGATGGTCACACTGCGTCAGTACGTGTATCTTATGTCTGATCAGCTATTTTGTGCGACGACTGGTTAAATACAATCGAATTGTTGCTCATCTAAACCCTGCTAACTTCATTTTAATAGATTTTATCACAGCATACGTAACTAATACTTGTTCAATAGTATAACTTAAATACAGTTGGCACGAGATACAAAATTTGTATATTCATGTCTTTATAGAAATTGTGCAACCTACATTTCCAGTCAAGTACAATGTTACGAGATTAATGTTGGTGTAAATCGCACGCATCGCGGATTGCTCCTAGTTAGTCAGTTTGCCGTCCTACTTTGAGAATGATGATGGGTGATCAAAAGACATATGTACGTGCAAATGACGGTTGGTGTGCTATTTTATGCAATTGGTTAAATACATAAGATTGGTGTTTATTCTATTTCCGTAAAATTGAAATAAACAATCGATGTAACCATCCGCGCAATTAAAACTTCTTTATATGAATGACCTCTATTGATTTGGCACGAGATACAATATTCGCATACAATTATTGTTTAATTGTGTCGTCTAGATATATATATATATATATATATATATTTGTGGCGAAAGCGACAAACAGCTAATGTGCGTGGCTGCATAAAAATTGTGCAGCCAATATTTCCAGTCACACAAAATATATGCAAGACTACTAGAGGTGAGAGCCACATATATAATTTTGCATCCCATATGTATGCAATGCGGTTTGATCATCGCTAGTCAGTTTTCCGTCGTCCTCTGATGCTGATCATGGAAGGTCGAAACACGTCAGTGCGTTTCGACTGGCGGTAGTTTTGCTATGTTGTTCGAAGACTGGTTAAATGCAATTGGATTGGTGTTTACTTAAAGCTCGCAAACTGAGCTAATATTTGTTTATGCAATCTTTTATTTGCAAGCGTTTGGTTATTTGGCCTTTCCTCTAGCGACTTCATGTATATACGATTTGAGGCAATATTAATTAGGAGCCATTTTGTGAATCGACGCCTTCCACCGGTTTGTTTTTATTTGCAATCAGATGACATTTGGCAAGCGTTGATGAAGTGCAATATTGACATGCTAAAAAATTATTTACGAAAGATCATGAATACGCCACCACTGTCGAAATTTGAGGGGAACATTATGGTGATGGCTGGAGTGGTGTCTCTGATCAACATTAAACATTTTTGCTTACAATTCTAACGAAGCTGTTCCTGAAGATGGTTTGACCAGCAAACTCGTATCTGCATGTCATTATTCTAGATATTTTAATTTTGTCATTGCGTCTTGAGCTCATAACCACGGGACACCGAAGAGTGCGAGGTAAACATGACCGAAAAATTGGCCCGATTTATTCAGCTTACTCGGAATAGTATATTATGCAATCCATTGAGCGAGAAAAATTGGTGTTTATCTGTGCATGTTTGTCTGCTTATTAAATTAACGCCCAAACACACTGACAAAAACGAAATAATATTCATGTTTGTTATATTTACCTCTGCTGTGTTTTGATGCTTATTTCATGTATTTACTATCAGACTGAACATTTGTGTAGGACTCATAACTTTCAAGAAATGCACTAATCAAAAATAGGTTCTTATACAGCCGTTCACTTTTTTATTAACTATGAATGCACATCTTTGTGGATTGTATGCATAATATCAACATTTCGGTGAATGTATTTAAGTCCGACTTACGGAAGAGAATAAACTCCAATTCCATTTATTTACTTTAGTCAACATTGCGATCTTTATTTGAAGTCTTGACCCATTTTTCAGTATAAACTAAGCATTGTATAGTGTAGAAAAAATTTACTGTATCAAACCTCATTCCGCTGTTACATAGTAGGAGCAAATTTCATGAGCGATGTTCCCTTTGATTCGTAAATTCCCTGTTCATATGCATATAGTGCGAAATTACGCTTTGCCCTATTATCTGCCTTGCAAGCATTAACAAAGGTTGTTATGAACTGCATAGGTTTGTACTCAACTAGAAACTATGGTGACGGGTTAAATATTAATCATAAGAAAATTTCGCGGAGCTGCATAATCGGTCTTAAAACGTCTGAAAAAACTACATTCCCTATTAGGTAGTATTCAAACCGAAAATTGATTTCGTTTGCATATATATTCCAGCGAAATTTATCAACTCGACATGGAAGTTTCCGGCAGGTTATGTCGTGGTCTTCATGTGTGGCCATTGAAATCATTCAGCTAATTAGTTTGAAAATTGATAATTGCCTAGAACAGAAATAAACATAGTTTTCAGCTACAATTTTTGAGCTTATTAAAGTTACTCTGTGGTCACATATAAATTTAAAAAATTAATAAATGGTTCAAATTGAGCATTGCAATTATTTTTAAATAATGTAATAAATTTTGAACGTATATGTAACATGCAGCTGGATCAGAGAATGATAAATATACAAAGCTTCTCATACAGTTATGTGTTTTAATATGTTAATATAATAAACACACAAGATAAACAACGATGTTGATAACTACAAGACCATTTCGGCAAATGTGAAGACTCACATATATTTTTTAGTTTGCTAAATGTTGATAAACTACCCTGAGTCTTGAACGGGCAGATGCTATCTCCTCGACTGGGTGCAAAATTGTCCCCTGTGACATAACTTGTTTCATCGGTGAAGTTCACTAAATAATTAAAAAAATATGTTTATTAAAAAGAAATCATCATCGGTGAACTTCACTGCATAATTTAAAAAAAATGTTTATTTAAATAAAATCAAACACGTTTATATAAAGTTAAATCCACTACGGCTGGTATACCTATTCGTATAGGAGATTTTACCGTCCAATTGTCCCACATTCCTCACCCAAATATATAATGAGCACGGGGCGTAATACCGGTTCCTACTGATGAGTAATCAGTAAACACGAATCGAATGTGTATTTCAGATTATACCTTTTGTTCCTGCTAATTTTGGTTTATCCTTCTTTTTCCAATTGAACTTATCTATTACTAGATGCGCAACACCTAATCCACAATTTCATATAAATTAGGTCTCCTCAACAAATACTGTATAAGTTTAGTGTTTATGTGTCCCTTATGCAACAGGCAATAAGATATATCTTAATTTTTGAAACAAAATAATGGTTTTCATTTGAAAAAAAGAATACTTTCTTGTGAAGCATCTACTTATCAAATTTATTCCACATTAACATTTATGGTTTGGTAAAATATGGAAAAAATCATTTCCGATCGAATTTATACTCGTCAGATTGCTATGTAAAGACCTGCCACGAAAAAAATTTCTCGTAAGTTTTGTGTTTGTGTGCAACTTATTTCGCAGGCAATGACATATCCTATTTTGAGCACAAATTATTGACATATGCTTGAGCAATCATGAGAGTTATTTCTATGACGAATATACATCACAAAGTTTGTTCATGGGAAATAATAAGGATGTTTAAGCCATGGCCAAATGGCATATTCCTATTAGATTATACAATGATCAGGTAAACGTTCTATAAACTGCCACAGTGTACATTATTTTTATTTATCTGGCAAACGGTAGCATGTCTTGTTATTTTGAATACAAGAGTTTGGCATGTGTTTGAAGAACCAAGAATGAAGAAGTTGACTTTATATATATATATATATATATATCAGAGTTATTTGCACCGTCACGTCATGAGTAGCTTATAAATACACACATTGACAAAATAACAAGAGATCCAGAGTTCCGCAGATGAAGGTGCAGAAGAACAAAAGACGCCTCGATTAGTAACATAAAAAAAACTCAGTGAAAGCTTTGGTGTAAATAATGTAAACATAGATTTAAGAAATGCAATTATTCATTACGGTTGGCCTTAGCTAGTTAATTTGATTCCTCGACTGTTTCTCATTCATGTTAATATAATAAACACACAAGATAAACCTTTTCGGCAAATATGAAGACTTACATATATTTTTTAGTTTGCTACATGTTGATAAACTACTCTGAGTCTTGAACGGGCAGATGCTATCTCCTCGACTGGGTGCAAAGTTGTCCTCTGTGACGTAACTTGTTTCATCGGTGAAGTTCACTTAATAGTTAAAAAATTATGTTTATTAAAAATAAATCATCATCGGTGAACTTCACTACATAATTAAAAAAATTATGTTTATTAAAATAAAATCAAACACGTTTAAATAAAAATGATCAAACTAGGCAATTTTTATATCACTGAAATACGTGCTCATTCTGTTGCACATGATCATACTAATAGTTATGAAGAACTCTCATGTCTTTGCAAAGTAATCCCAGCACTGTACATCACGCAGTATACCTGTCACGCTTGGTAGCTCAAATATAATGACAACTACAAGGAAAATTATATAATATAACCGGTTAATTTTGTCGGTTGGCTAGAAAATGCACGGTAGTAAAAATTAACTTAATAGGATACACAGTTTGATTAATTCAGCTTATTTTACTAAGGCGAAAACAATACAAATCAGCTGGATTTTTCATATGATATGATATAATAATAGTGGCACAGCTGTTCATATTATTCATCTTTACGAAAACTGAAGTAGCACGGTTTAAAAAAATCAAGTTTGAGTGGTTTGAAACAAGCGCAAATCGTAATATTTTAACAGACCGCGCAATTTGACGAAATTCATTCTTCATACAAATTATATTCTTTGCGATTTGATATTTGAAAGAGAGTTTGCTTTGATTCTGTGATAATCAAAATAGATGGTCACACTGCGTCAGTACGTGTATCTTATGTCGACTGGCGGTAGTTTTGCTATGTTGTTCGAAGACTGGTTAAATGCAATGGGATTGGTGTTTACTTAAAGCTCGCAAACTGAGCTAATATTTGTTTATGCAATCTTTTATTTGCAAGCGTTTGGTTATTTGGCCTTTCCTCTAGCGACTTCATGTATATACGATTTGAGGCAATATTAATTAGGAGCCATTTTGTGAATCGACGCCTTCCACCGGTTTGTTTTTATTTGCAATCAGATGACATTTGGCAAGCGTTGATGAAGTGCAATATTGACATGCTAAAAAATTATTTACGAAAGATCATGAATACGCCACCACTGTCGAAATTTGAGGGGAACATTATGGTGATGGCTGGAGTGGTGTCTCTGATCAACATTAAACATTTTTGCTTACCATTCTAACGAAGCTGTTCCTGAAGATGGTTTGACCAGCAAACTCGTATCTGCATGTCATTATTCTAGATATTTTAATTTTGTCATTGCGTCTTGAGCTCATAACCACGGAACACCGAAGAGTGCGAGGTAAACTTGACCGAAAAAATTGGCCCGATTTATTCAGCTTACTCGGAATAGTATATTATGCAATCCATTGAGCGAGAATAATTGGTGTTAATCTGTGCATGTTTGTCTGCTTATTAAATTAACGCCCTAACACACTGACAAAAACGAAATAATATTCATGTTTGTTATATTTACCTCTGCTGAGTTTTGATGCTTATTTCATGTATTTACTATCAGACTGAACATTTGTGTAGGACTCATAACTTTCAAGAAATGCACTAATCAAAAATAGGTTCTTATACAGCCGTTCACTTTTTTTTTAACTATGAATGCACTTCTTTGTGGATTGTATGCATAATATCAACATTTCGGTGAATGTATTTAAGTCCGACTTACGGAATAGAATAAACTCCAATTCCATTTATTTACTTTAGTCAACATTGCGATCTTTATTTGAAGTCTTGACCCATTTTTCAGTATAAACTAAGCATTGTATAGTGTAGAAAAAATGCAATTCATCCAGTTGACAGTTTTCGCCCTTGTTGGAAACCTCTATACTTTCCTGAATTTTACGCGGACATAATGGGCCAGACTTTCAAATTAAAATCACAACCTTGATTAAAGTAATTTTTCTCATCGTCCGCGCAGCCATTATCTATTTAATTATATATGTGTCCAATCCCATTTGGCAGAAAATTGCAAAGTGACGAGACCGTAGTCGCCAATAACAGCCTACTAATTTATGCAAGTATGTATTAGGTTAAAAAAAAAAAAAAAAAAAAAAAAAAAAAAAAAAAAAAAAAAAAAAAAAAAAAAAAAAAAAAAAAAAAAAAAAAAAAAAAAAAAAAAAAAAAAAAAAAAAAGATGTACCTCCTATTATCCCATTCTCTACCAAATATATAGTGGTTAAAGGGCGTAATACCGGCTCCTACTGATGAGTCGCCAGTAAGCACGAAACGAATGTGCATGAGATTATACTTTCCGTTCATGCTGCCTTTGGTTTTTCCTTCTGGTCACAACTGAACTAATTTGTTACTAGGTTCGCAAAACATAATACATAATTACTGATCAGTATTTTCTCCTTCAATGTATACTTGAATTCGCGAACGCCTCAGATAAATCGAATTCATCAGGAGGAGTTTGCATGTCGCAAGGAGCAGAAATCTTGCTTTAGGCTAATAAGAACCAATTTTATCATCATAATCGGCAATACACTTGGATTTACTACTTCACATACAGTTAATAATAGTTTTGGTAATGTGTGGGGTTATAACGAACCATAAGTATCCTACTTTAATTGAAAAATATATCAGATACGCATATCTGGTTTTTAAACTACTTCCCCGTAAAACAATATTAAAATTTGAATTTTTGACCCCGCGAGAAAATCATAAAAATCGATAAAACAACTCAGGTATCACATATAATTAAAATAATAATATAAAAAGACCTGAATAAAATTAAATTTTACCAATAACATCCATTTACAACCATTTCGTGTTGGGCGCATGTACCAGGATAAACTATCTTATTTGAATATTGAGGTTGGCAGCATTGACTCTTCTTATCATTTCGTTCAAAATAAAAGTAAAATTTTGTCAGCGAGCTGTTCACTAACACAATCAAGCTTTCTTAATATGCAGCAATTAAGTTTCCGTCAACAAAATAAAGTTGCAAAATTCAATGTTACAATGATGAAAACTAAACACTGCTTTGACCGTTATCAATAAATATTCGCACAATATTTTATACATAACTATGAGTTTAATTCATTTTTTAGCTTGTTTGAAACTTTGTTAAAAAGAAAGTTTCCAGGAACCGAACTGCATAACCCTGGTAAACACATAAAATAAGATTGATAAGATGTTGAGTGAACGCCACGTCGTACATTCTGGACGTTAGATTTGCCTTGTGGGTCGATCTCCAATAGACAGTCTGTTTTCTTACTAGAGATGCGGTGACTATGTTATTACGTGCATCTAATGTTTGCTTGGCTGTTTTGTAACTGGTTTAAAATAGATTTGATTATTTCACGTACACTAGCCTGATTTTCATTAGCTTACCTGTCCTCATTGACATATCTACAATAGAGAATCGATATGATTGAAACAAATCAAGCCAAACATTATTCGGCCTATCTCAGAAAGTAACCTACAATCATTGCAAGTTTTGTCATCATTGTCCATGATTTTCTTTGACCTTTGCATTCCCTTTTGCTCTTGTTTGTTTCGAGGCGTGGCCCACTTAGCCTCTATAGGGCAGTTGTCGAGGTAAGTTCCTAGTGATAAGAATAATAAAATGAATTTGCTATTAGTGATTTAGAGCAAAATCCTTTTCATCTGGCGTCCATAAACATCGATATCAAGAATAGATATTTCATTAAAATTCAAATGTTATTTTGGCATGATTCCAAATAAATTTTCAACGACCATCGAAAAGGCTATAAATAGAGGCTGTTGTCAAAAATTAAAGATATTCATAGCACGTTGTATTGTCTTTTTGGTGTTATAATGGCTACACAAATAATACTAATGTTGGTACGATTGGCCGAGTTTGTTCAAATGGCATATCACGAGTTAACTTTGAATTCACAATGGTAATGAAGTTAATTACTCTAATGCTGCTTTTTAAGTCATTTTGTATAAGTGACATGAATAACAAACTGTCCCACATTTATTGACCATGTATTAAGTGAGTTTTCATCATATTTTTATTTCTTACACATGTTTTTACTGTGTACTGGATCGGTTTTCTGAAAACCATTGTGCTAACACAATCTGGAGGCTCCAAATATACTATGCATAGTAAGGTGAATTTGAAGTCGCGTTGTCAAAGACTTTATATGAAGCTAACTCTATAACTATTGAATACACTTTCCTATGGGAGACTGTACAGTTCAAGTGTCTCAAGTATCCTGAAAATATATTTATTGAGTATTTAGTTAATTTGCGATCTAGAAAATGTTCGCTTTTGTAATCGTGTCGTAAAAACTACAATGATAATAATGATGGCTCAGTGGTTAGAGCACCGGATTCTGAAGCAGAAGTGCCCAGGTTCGAGTTCTGTCCGTGGCAAACTCTGGCCAGTACATGATGAGTTCCCAATAAGGACGAAACCGGTCTACTGGAGGAAGTGTCTTTTCTACACTATACAGTTCTTAGTTTATACTGACATATGTAAGTAATTAATGGGTCATGTGTTTATATCAAGACCGCAACCTTGATTATAATAATTGTTATCACCACCCGCGCAACCAATGTTCGTTTAATATGAAAGAGCTTTGGTGTGAAAGGCATTTCGCATTTCCCATTACTTCTGCAAAGAAATGGCTGAAAATAAAGTCACTCATAAAATATTAAGAAAATAAAACAAAATATTATGATTTATAATAATACAATTATAGCATTATCATTATCATCAATATTTTTATTGTTAATAATAATAATATGAGTAACTTGACTAACAGTAGTACTAGTTGTTATAATAGTAATCTCCTATCGATTTAACGTGACTGAAACAATGAAGCATTTTGTAATATATGTATTGCCTGTTGAAATCGTAGTTTTATTTGAAACCGTGCGAATGTAGTATAATTTTATATTTAAAAAGAACTTCAATATGTTGAAATCTTTTAACTAGGCTAAGAAATTTTCTGACTTTCTAGTCTAAAAATAGTAAATTAATTTTCTTGGATGTACAATCGTAATCCTTATGGTGATTCTAGGGAATGTGCCTCCTCAGTCCGCCTCTGTGAATTGGTTGGCCACTTTGAGCAGGGAGCATTTGCGATCACATAGTGAGAAAGGATGTACTACTGTAGTTAGTATTACGTTAATTCTGTGGATCATCATCAGCGTCCTATGAAAATCGTAATCATGGGTTTCACCCAGATGGCCTTATGAAAGCCAGAAATCTATTCTATGTCCACAATTAGGCCCCCAGTTTTTGAAAACCTAACAAGTACTTTCTTTGACGCCATCAACAATCATCGCATCGTATGAGACAAATTCTCCGTGAATATTTAACCAAAAATGTGCAAAAATGGAAAAAGATAGATTAGAATTTCCGATCAAGCGAGGAAATTGCCTTTGGCGGTTTTCCACGGTTTAATAACTGCTTTCTTAGATAAAAAATATTTTAAACAACTATAGAATCAGCCTCTTTCATTTGTAAATTTGTGAAATGCATTTTTTCTTATAGTCGACGTTGGTTGTTTCCATATTTTAAAATCATATATGCAAATTTCTACACCAGTGGATGTCTCTGATGTAAACGCATAGTCAGTTAGAATTAACATTATCATAGTCTTTCAACAATTTAATTGATAAATTTTTGCAATTCTCCGTCTTCTGGGACAGTTAAGTGTAGCAATGGCAGCGATTATAATTATATTGTCAACATACTTGCTAAAAAAGAAAGGATAATGTGATGTTTTTTTATTAAAACAGCATTTAAGAGACGGAAAATAAATTTTAAATTTATAGTACCCTTTTCATCTGCAAAAATACAAACAAATGTTATCAGAAATAAGAACCGCTTCTTTCTTATTTTCTTATGAAGTATCTAAAAATGAGCATCTATTTTATAAATAAATTTAAGGCAAAAAAGATAGGAAAATTTAAACATGGAGAGAGTGGGAAATAAGGGATCAACCAACCAATTGTGTGCGTCACCTTCAGTTCAAGCTCAATGCCTGAACGTGCTTCTTCTGCTTGCATAAATTCGGTTGCAATTTGTTTATCCATAAAGCTTCGTATGTGGCTAACTCCCTATTTATTGCATTTAGTAATTATGTTAAATGCTACGTCTGGAGAATATATGTGTAAGGTTTCAACAATGTGTTGCGCAATTGCGCAATTTTTAAAAGAATATTGATTTAGACTAGGTACAAATGACAGCAGATTCAAATAATATCTTTCGATAAAAGCTGGCTACTATGAAGCCTACCATTATTCTAAAAGCACATATGTTCAATATATTTTTAAATCAAATTCTTTTATGTCGTAGTTTATTTTGAGTTGGCTACTCATATGTTAACTTTTTAAAATAATCGACAGGATAAATGAGTAGACTGGCCTGTTTTAAATTCACAATAAAAAGAAGAATGAATAATACATGCAGACATACAAATCCACAATTATTACTCATTTATGTTGGGTTGTTGCCTGGTGAAAGTTTCTAAACAGAATTTTTTAAATTGCACTAAATGTCCGTAAATGGTTAACTAATACCTGTGATCTTTGCTTCTAAATACACCGTTTCCATTTCATTCTGCTGCGAATTTCATAAAAGAAATATAACTTATTCACCTTCATTGATTTTCGAAATTCACTAAATAGAGGCCAGGTATTTCAGTTAACGATGTTACTAAGATATATTTGTGCACCATTATAATTAATTGATCTCGATTACCCTGACTTGTACGTGCAGTTGCCCAAATTACTCGATAATCAAGAAACTATTCTTCGGCTATTCAATAGATATTATATAATTAGCGTTTGCAAATATTTATATTTGGAAAATCGCTGTTACCTTATTATAATCAATCTTTGTGAAATTTGACGGAAAACATTTGCTTCACATTTTTTTTAGCAAACTTAAAAATTTCAAGGAATGACAAGAATTGTATTTTTGTTCTTAATTTGGAAGTTCGTATTTGTCAACAGTTAGTACACGTGCTTTATACACACGATATTGTCTCGTTTGATGAATTCTCAATTAACAGATTTCACTGCCAATAAAAGGAAGAACTTATATTTAAAAGTTTCGTCTTAAATATGTTCACAGTAAAAGGAGAAGTTTTTTTAGCCTAAGATTTTAGACGTCGTTTTTCTTGCTAATTATTTTATCTTACTTAGAGGTTTACTATTGCTGGTTCCGAAATATATTGGACATCACCGATAGGTCATACGGAAGATACGTTATGAAGCAAATTGGAGCACATAGGTTTAGCCGTGCTAATTTAATCAGCATCGACAGGATAAACCAGGTGTCACTTTGAATGCAAAACTACAAACACGGAAAACCTATGCGACCTGTTCGGGAAAATAAACCTATTCAATAGTTAGTGTTTTTTGTTGATTAGTCTGACGAGACATTCGAAAATTTTCTAGTTTAACTGGGCTTGTCGCTAATCCATAGCCGTTTTCACCTAAAACACGACCAAAGAAACTGTAAATCGAGCACTTACCATTGAGAAGACTAAGAGCGCTGGTGGCTTGCAGTCGAGTTTTGAAGTGAACAAAGGCGAAACCATGAATTTTCTTCACGCGTTCAATGGCAAAGGGCATTTGCACATGCATGTTTATGTGATTTCGTAATGCTTCCTCAGTTGTACTCAGCGCTAGATTGCGCAAAAACAGAATGCGTACCTGGAGAATGTCAAAAAAATTTCAGGTGACAAATTTATCACTTTTCTTTCCGAGAGAAATACTTTTATGAACAACTCAAATATTTATTAAAAAACTTCTTGTGCGATGAAAGAGCTATCTCTGACTCACCAAGACTGGTCACTGATCTTTATTGAATGATATTGAAATCAGCACGCCAATCGTCTATTCTAAAATCCATACTCATTATTTCAACAGCACACAAACTTCTACACCACCAAATAACACAGTCTGAATTAGAATTCGTTTATAATTTATTTACGTTCAATGTAAACCAAAATTGCTTTTTTTTAGCGCGTATGTATATATTTTTAACCAAATATTAGGCATAAGTAGACTCAAAATAACCTCGATACGTACATGGTTGAGATGAAATTTTCGTGGCCTACATTAAAGGTATACATTGCATAAGGTTTTAATATTTTTGCAGGTCATGCGCATCTTATTATTCAACATAAGTTTGATACACCAGTTAAAAACAAAAGTGTAATGTTACTCACAAACTAATTGACAAAATTGTATGCAAGATATTAATTTTTCAAGCTGTGAGGAGAGCTAACGGTAACAAAAAAATATCATAAAAGATGTCATTTTAAAAAATCTAAGGTTATATAAATTTAGAGCTTAATTAATAATAATTATTTTGAAATATGTATGCATTACACCATGGTAATATAGCAAAAAATAACGATAGACGAGAGAAAGAAACAAATAGAAAACATGGGTTCAAGCCGAGAATATGCTAAGATCGTAATAAATTTAGCAAGTGAGCACTAATATAAATAAGAGATTTAAGTAAAAATAAAATAATAGATATTTAAGAGAATTGCATTAAAATAAGCACAATGAAAATTTCTTTTCGATGAACCCATTGTTCTTTAATGTTATCGAGTTTGCTCATTGTTTCTTCTGTAAGCAAATCTGAACAGCGGTTCTCACCTTTTGCTATTACTTTATTAATTATTGGACCTAATGTTTTATCATTTGATTTAGTATTCATTAAATTTCCTGCCGATTTTATTTCAAACGACTGCCCTTGTAATCTTGTTAACCATTTACGGTGACAGAGTACCATTTGCTTACACATATCGTTGCTCATAATATGAAAAATTTCAATAGAATGGCAAACCAAATCTGATTTATTATTATGTTATCCCTTTCTAACTTTAATCGGTCCTATGGTTCTCCACATTCTCTCTTGGTTCACGACAGATATATTTTATCAAAATCTTAGGATTTTTCGACTGAAACCCCTAATCTTCTTCCAATTCTTTCTCAATCTCGTCTGCCTTTGTTTTTTTAATATATTCCCCTATTGTGATATCTGCTTCAATATAATTTTTATTTATAGATCTTTAATTTTTTTTAATTACAGGTAAGATTATGTCGTTTTAAAATTTTATCTTTTATGTATTTTCGACTGAAACCTAATCTTCTTCCAATTCTTTCTCAATCTCGTCTACCTTTGTTTTTAGCCAATATTCCCCTATTGTGATATCTGCTTCAATGAATTTTTATTTATAGATCTTTAATTTTTTTAATTACAGGTAAGGTATGTCGTTTTTAAAATTTTATCTTTTATGTAATAGTTTTTCGACTGAAACCCCTAATCTTCTTCCAATTCTTTCTCAATCTCGTCTGCCTTTGTTTTTTTAATATATTCCCCTATTGTGATATCTGCTTCAATATAATTTTTATTTATAGATCTTTAATTTTTTTTAATTACAGGTAAAAGATTTATGCCGTTTTAAAATTTTATCTTTTTTATGTAATAGTTTTCATTGAAACCCTATCTATCTCTCAATCTCGTCACTTTTGTTTTAATATATTCCCCTATTGTGATATCTGCTTCAATATAATTTCTATTTATAGATCTTTAATTTTTTTTAATTACAGGTAAGGTATGTCGTTTTTAAAATTTTATCTTTTATGTAATAGTTTTGTTATCGATAGCTCCGTCGAACATATACGTAAAGATTGACCTAACGATTAATATTGCTACATTATTAATCAATTATTAAAGTAATGTATGCCTTGCATTTGGTTAAAAATGTACACATAAAAGCTAATAATTGATGAATTATGTTTGGCACTGATAGAAAAAAATGTGAACGTAAATAATTTATAAACGAATTCTCATTGAGACTGTGTAGTTGGTGGTGTAGAATTCGATGTGGTTTTCGAATAAAATGCGCTGACTCTTAAAAAGACGATCGGCGTGTTGATCGAAATATCAATCAATAAATGTCGAGAGGAATTTTTTGCAAAGGAGTGCCAGTTTTTTCTTGTGAAAAGAGAGCCTATTAACAGTGGAAACAAATTACCCGACACAAAAATCATTCAAAAGAACACATATATCTGTTTTATGAAAAGAAATTGAATGGCATATACACACCTATGAATAAATTTGTTTATTTTTTTTACACGTGTATGTAGATCAGTTAAAATGAACAACACACTTAAACGTAAGCCCACAAAAACACATTCCCGCATATATATATATATATATATATATATATATATATATATATATATATATATATATATATATGTGTGTGTGTGTGTGTGTGTGTGTGTAATTACCAAAAATTTTTCCATTTTAAAAGTAGAAATTTCATACAATTACAGCGACAATATATCAAGCAAATTTATTTCGCCATTATTTTGGAGTCATCACGTAATCGCTTGTATTGCCCTGTCGGAGACTTGGACCAAGTTACATTTGCTTCAAAAATACAGCTTAACAATCAAAGCGTGCTTTCCTGCACTAGCCATTTCGGATTTCTAATTATGAAACAGACAATGTTTCACTCGCGGAATTAATGTTTGATAAATGTTTTAAGGAAGAATCTGGTTATAGTTTTCATTTCATTGTTATCTATGTATTGCAACAATTGAAACATAAAGGTGATTAGCTTAACTGGCCTTATATTTAATGAGCGGTCATCGAGTCCTGTCCACAAATGACAGCTAAGTCAACCTTATTAGGCACTGATCAAGTACATTCCAGAATGACCACAGCTGGATTTGTAACACCCGGTCATTTTTTGATATCCTGTATCACACCTAATACACCCGACAAGCTCAAAACATATGCAAATTTCGTCTTATGCTCAGAAATACTTCCTGATGGATCCGATTCGACATTGCTTTCCATATGAATTTCAAAATTGCAATTCACGAACAGTAATTACAGAAATGACACAATGCGACTTCATCATCATCATCATCATCATGTCCAGCCAGTTAGTCAAAAGTGACTAACGTTTCACTGCCATATAATCATAAGGAGTGAAAAAATGTATATAAGTGAATTTAGACAATTTATTAGTGATATTTACGTGAGAGAGAGAGAGAGGCAAAGGGAGAAGGAATACCTTGCTACTCTGAGTAAATTTATCAGGATAACTCACAGAAATGAGGCAAACTAAACCTCTCCACAACACTATTATGGCCAAATTAGCATTTGGGCAAGGCGATATCAGCAAAGCAATGCGACATCAGCAATGCTGTCCAAGTTGTTTTAATGTTTGCACATTAAATGCGCCTACGTTAGAACCTAACCTAGGTTTAATGAATGATCGTCTACAAGAACCATTTATGATATTTGGCAACCTGGTATTGGGCTCAGTGTTATGATCTATTTATAGTATCTAAAAGAAAGGAGGCAGAATCGGAGATAGAGTTGCCTGCAGCAGCCCGTTTTCGCTTATCCACCCTGCGCGGCTCAGCAGATAAGGCGACCATTTTTATACTGCGCGACGGCCGATGCAGTATGTAATCATTGTAAGTTGTACTTGTCATGGTTATATGTGGACTGTAAAAGAACACTAGGTCGCCCATTCCTAGTGATGGTTTTTATTCGGAGTTTTCCTTCTCATAGATAGTCTGCCAACCAAGGCTGATGAGAACTATCTGCCCAGATTCCAGTGGCCAAAGTTTCCTTCAACAGCCGAAACCTGCCCTTCACGTCTGGAACGCTTGCTCTCATTCCATCACTACACATTTAAGAAAATTACAGCGCAGCTAGACTCGAGGCTTTACATGAAACGGGATGATGGCTGTGTCCATTTATGGCCCGTAGAGGTTCATGCTACCAATCCCGGGTTAACTAGCTTGAGCCCGCCGGTCGTCAGGCCGGAATTTCTATGGCTACGGGCCATTCAAGTATTGACAAGTTGGTTAGTCCAGATTCAAAAGACAACGAATATAATAAATCAATAAACGATTTAATGTCTAATGGCTATACTAGACAATTACGTGAATCAATTATTAAAAGGGGATGTAAACATAAACAGACGTATTTCGGACCAGAAAAGAAAGCAGTCTACCTGGAAATCCAGTTTTAGGCGAATGCAATTTCCTGAATTGCGCGGCTCAGCAGATAAGGCGACCCTTTTTATACTGCGCGACGGCCGATGCAGGTTGTAATCATTGCAATTTTTATTAGTTAAGTATACTGTAACTAATAACAAACTAGTTCATATAAGACTAGCAGTTAGTATGAACAAGACTTGTAAGCTTAGATATATATGTGTGTTTGTAACTTCATCACTAACTGCAACACAGCAGCTTTTTATAACTAATGTTTTCCTGCCATAAAACGATGATAAACATAGATAAACGAAAATAATTTGTTTTTAAATTACATATATAATACTTTAAAACTTTAATTGTCGCTTCATAAACACGATTAAACCTCACATTTCACTCTGCCTCAGTAAGAAAATAAACGCTGAATAATATAATTCTACTAGAAATCTGCAACAAGAACGCCGCTAAGCTCAATTAGATGTCATATTGCGCAGGGTTTGCAACCACGAACTATGCCAGGAATTTAGATTTTATCCTGGTAGACCAACGACTCCCGTGCCACTCAATTTAATTGTAGTCGACTACTTGTTTCTGCTATATCAAAAGCTGCTCCCCTTGTTTCTTACATCAATCTAGTGTTGGCTGACAGCCTAATACTCTACTGGGAAATAAAATTTAAGGCATACGTAATACTGCAAAAAGGTAGTAGTAATATTGTAAATAAAAGGTGATATTAAACGTAAAGTTTTATGCGTAAATGTTACACACTAAACGGAACCTAAGTTAATAGTCATTAAGATATTTTTAAATATTAAAGGATAACACTTGCAAGCTAAACCAATACATAGTTAAGAGATGGTTATTTATCCTTCTCCCACCATCTATTATTTAATCTTATTCCATTTAAAAATTTTTTTACTTTAGCGAGTTTCACCTTACTCATACAATTGTTGCTTCCTACAATTACTTAGTGCTGTTTTCCAACTGAAACCTATTGATTTTTCTACGACTGGCTCAATGATTACGCTACCTCTCGATTTAACTTTAATATATCCAACCTTGTTAATCTATTAGAACTACACATTAATACGCGTCTACAACTAGCAATCGATGGAGCCTTATTTTCTTGTCTAAAGAGGAGCACTTGTTTTCCGACCCAATAAACGAATAATTAACATATGCAGGTTACGTATGTCTGCCACAGTCACCGATCTCCAATTCATGGTTTGTTGTAGATCTGAACAAAGAATGGATCTAAGATGAAGCTGGGTCAATTGAAAGCAACGTAAGAACATTAAAGAACGACAAATTTAATCTTCAATGGTTGAGAACGACGTAATTGTATGAGTGTCAACAGGGCGTGGTGGATTTCCGACTGGCAATCGGATCTCCTATAAAATACCACATGAGCCCGAAGACGGCACCATGACTCGGCGTGTGTTCCCCGCCACAAAAGGGTTCAACAGCCACAGGATTACATGGACTCCTGGACGGTACCCCGTACTTCCGAATGGCGAATGAGCTCTCAACAGCCACCGGCAACCATGCAACTTACTGCTGCCTTGCAGACTGCGCTCGGATGTGCAAAGGCTAGAGGTAAGTCCTCGATCAAAAAGCCGAGTGGTGAGGGGACACCACTTGTACCAAATTCCCAAGAAACTCCATCAAATCAATGGAGCCGGCTTATCCTCCAAAAGGAGTCAGCCGCAGTAAAGTAAGTAAAGAATTGTATGAGCATAGGCATTATTAAGCATAGCCTACCTTATTACTATGCATTTAATCTATTTTAAATTTCTAAATAATCAAGAAATCTAATTGCGGTGGGCCCCTGATGTCGGTGTTGTAGCTCACGAATACGATATAATACACGAATTTGGTTTACACGCCCCATAAACCAATCGGAATCCTGGCTAACATGGCATGCTTAGAAAAACTCGCTCTTCATATATTTCTCTGCGAACATTAAGGGGCATCCTTAATATCACAAGAAATATTGGTAAAGAAAATAGTGCGTGGGTTAACAATAAGGATACGGAAAGAATCTCAGAGTGTCACAGAAAGGAAGCCTCCCAAAACGCGGATGTAATCTCGTTTATGCTCTTTAAGTATATGCTTAACCAAAACTTAACTATTATGAAAGATAGGTGACGTTTTCAGCGGTATTGCGGTCGCTCATTAAATTGCAAGCTTAGTCAGCTCATTGCGAGGATGAGCTTCCATATCGATATTAGAACATTTTCGACATTACCCTTGTTCACAATTCACTCTTCTTGGCATACTTGATAATTAGAGATAATTTGTGTTTAGTGAGTTGTGGTTCATAATTTCGAGGATTTTGTATTCCGCTAGCGGGATTATAACTGCATCGGTGTCAACCATGTTTCGATGGCCGATCGTACATGGGCTAACGGGGCTATGGCGGTGGTGTCACCAGGGCGTGGTGGATCTCCGACCGGCAATCGGATCTCCTATAAAATACCACATGAGCCCGATGACGGCACCATGACGCGGCGTGTGTTCCCCGCCACAAAAGGGGACAACAGCCACAGGATTACATGGACTCCTGGACAGTACCCCGTACTTCGAATGGCGAATGAGCTCTCAACAGCCACCGGCAACCATGCAACTTACTGCTGCCTTGCAGACTGCGCTTGGATATGCAAAGGCTAGAGGTGCGTCCTCGATCAAAAAGCCGAGTGGTGAGGGGACACCACTTGTATTAAATTCCCAAGAAACTCCATGAAATGTGGAGCCGGCTTATCCTCCAAAAGGAGTCAGCCGCAATAAAAAAAATCAGCACATACGCTTCGAAAGTTTAAAAACATCTACGTTAAATCCAACTCGGTAATCATCATCACCACCATCACCATTATAGTAATCATCATCACGGACGTTACCTTGCTAGCTACGATATACAATGTGTTATCCAGTTTTCGACAAAGGCTTTACTTGACTTGGGAGATACAAACTCGTTTGGTCTACAATATTTTCGTGTAGTGTAAACGTGGAGGACCAACTCTCGGCGACTCTGTTTATGATAAGAATAAATTCTTTGAAAATATAACATGTGTGCTCGGGCCTCGTGTAGCGTTCCGATATCCTAGTGATTTACAGATTTCAATTTCAGGCTGGGTTGTGGAGGAAGATAAATCCTGCGCCAAATGTAAAATAACAATAACTGACATACTTAAACCACCATGACTGATTGTAACGAATTTTATTTAAAAATAATTTTTTCTTTTTATTTTCCAGAACATTCTTTGTTTAAATACTTGACTTTGAATTGTGCGCCATTTTCAGTTTTCGAGTGTCTCGCACCTCGACTGGTCTTAACATCTTTTGGTCTGCTGCATTTTTAACATTTTTTCTCTAGTAACACGAATACATCTCAACAATATATTCCTACTATAATTGCCTTTTGTTCTGATATTATATCACACAGAAAAGGGACGTTCTGGAACAGGTAATTTGATTATTCTGTTGTTCACGTATATCTCCTTCCAGATTATTTGTTCGGGAATTATTACGATACAACTTTCGCATTCCGATTGCCTAACATTAAGTGTCGATTTAATTGTTAAACTAATAAGACATGGAGACCGATATTAAATTTGAGGACACAAGTAGGTTAGTGCAGGATATTGCGGAATTGAATCTAGCAGATGTGAATGGGAATATAAGCATATCAGACTCTACTGTGAATTTTAGGACTTCAAGTTATCTGACATCTATGGGGCTCTCAGACTCGAATAGGTTAGGGGCCTCTACAGGGTCAAGATTGTTCGAGCAACATGGCAATAGAAAAATGCCCCTTGTATGAGAATATTTGTGATAATTACATCCAGATCTTTAGCCTTTCCTCCTTAATCTTATTGACGATTCAGACTCCCAATATAATCGCCGGTATCTTTTTATAATTTGTAACCCCGTTAAATATGCAGAGGGGATGATGGCATATCGCCGCACCCAGACCGATTACATTCTGCCAAACAAACGATAGTTGCTTTATGTTCCGGATGTGAGAACGTAACACGGGTGCTGGAATGGGTCAATAAAGTGTTCTGATTAAAGACTTGTGAACACCAGAACCCATTTAAAATTACGCTTCAGGCGGCCATCCGTACATAGTGAAATTTTCCGTATACTAAAACCACTAACAATGTGCTTATACAAGTATGTATTAGGTGTTGCGGACCTAGTAACAAATTAGTTCAGTTGTGACCAGAAGGATAAACCAGAGGCAGCATGAACGGAAAATATAATCTCATGCACACTCGTTTCGTGCTTACTGGTGACTGTGCTTGGACTTCTGCTGGGTCCTGCCTCTCTACAACCGATAGTGAATAACCGCATCCCGAACGTTATTAAAGTCAAGTGTGCGTAAACGTCTACTGACTTCCAGACGATCAAGCCTGAGCACCAGTTTATACTTCCTACAAGCAACCGGGCGATTTAAAATAAAGCAACTGCTGCGCTACTAAAAGAAAATCACAAAGGCGTTTGTAGTTTTGCTGCTAGCCATGAAACAGATGAGAATTAACACTGAAATCATGTTTCTAATAAGTCGGAAGCAATGTCCAAACATAACAACCTCCAAGAGTGTTATGCTCAGATGCAAGGTATTAGCAGTGGTAATTATGACAAGGGAGTATGGACACCTCAAATTCCTGGAGCGCAGCTCAAGCTCTTAAAATTTCCACAAACCACCACATATTTCAAGTGTTGTGGTTATTGTTGAAGTAATATTTCCATCACACCACAAGATTTATAATGAAATTCTAACATATAATGAATTAACAGACTGGTAGCAAGTTCGATCAACTGAATTGTCTGAATACCGAAAATATTTCAGAATATATAATAGTGAAAGTTATTCAATTCAACTGGATCCATTCAGCGCATCTTTCATAATGCTACACTAATCAGAAATTTCACAGAAACTATTGATCTATAGTTACGAAAAATGCTAATTTCCCAAGATATTCCTGTAGAAATGCATCAGATACATTTAAAACTGTTACCAAAAAACAAACATCCTATTAAAGTCAACGATTTAAGACCAACATCTAAACTACCTGCACTCACTAAAGTACATGAAAATATCATCAATGAACTTATTGAATCGCAGTTTCAATCATAATCAACACGGTTTCACTCGAAATTGATCAGGTTAGACAAACTTAGTCACTCTGCTAGATGAAATATGCAATATTCTATCCCAAAACAACTACGTAATTGTAATATTTCTAGATGTCTTTAAGACTTTTCATACAATATTCATATACGCAATTATTAAGGAAACTGCTTACCTAACTTTATGTACAAACAAATTATAATTTATCTTAAAATAACGATCACGTAGACAATCCGTCTTCACCTTAGACGGAATAGCACCTCTTCTGCTGCCCATCAATACTGGAGTTACACAGTGTTAAAAATTAGGACCACTTTTATTAGCGCTGTATTCAGCTTAATAAATAACCAGTTAAATATGGTAAAATTATCATATATGCTGATAAAACCACACTAGTTTATCTAATCACCCCAAATTTTTATCAAATTTACATGTGTAATTACTGGGTCTCCGAGTGTGCTATTTGTCAGAAAATCTAGATCACACGACACACTCGTTCTAAGTTGCAACATTTTCGATCTACTTCTCGCCTAGCCATCGTCCACATTGACATAGTTCATCTGACAAAGGTTCAAGATTTACACGGTGGCCTGCGGCATTACCTCTTGGCACCATTTCTGCAGACGAAGTAACTAACGGTTTTATCTCTGCATGGATATCCAATTATGGTGTTCCCAATGAGGTCATCACGGACAGAGGCACTTGCTTCTCATCTGATCGTTTCAAAACCACCTTGCGGTACATGGGATGCATCTTACGCCAGACGACTGCCTACCATCCCCAAGCTAATGGTATGGTAGAGAGAATGCATAGGGAACTCAAAGCTGCTTTAGCATCCTCGTCCATTAATGGCAACTGGGTCGATGCACTACCTTTATTTCTGCTTGCCATGCGTTCCCGTACTCGTGAATCCATTAAAACGTCTGCGTCACAACTCTTGTATGGGATGGATCTACGCCTGCCTAGTCAGCTCCCACGTCTACTACCGGCACAAGATGACCCACAAGACGAAGCTACCCGCCTTCGACTTCATTTCGGTAACATGTCTGAACAGCAGCCGAGACATACGCCTCGTCCAGTCTTCGTTCACCCACAGCTCCACAGCTGCAAGAGAGTACTCGTTCGCAACAATAATGCTGTTGCACCACTACAACCAAAGTATCGCGGTCCTTACCCGATTTTGCTCAGACAACCAAAATACTTCATTATTATGCAAGGCGCTACACCGACATCAGTAAGCATAGACAGGTTGAAACCGTTTATCGAACCGCCTGATCCTGAGAGCGTTCAACCTTCTACACACGTCTCAGGCTCCGTCTGCCCACAATCTCAATATCCTGCTTTGTATAACGCGTAATTGATTTTTTTTAAACATTAACATTACGTATCAAAATTTTTTAACCTTACGTTATTTTTCGTATTTGTCTCACGTGGCATAACCAGCTGTTCTTAGCTAACAATTGTGTAGCATTTTTGAACAGTTCTTTGGTATTATGCCATCTCTGAGGCAATGTTCGTGTACATATTTTTATGCAGTTACCTTTGATTTTAATGTATATATTTTTACATTATAATGTATTTCTCACACATGACATCACACTGCCTATTTTGGTATGACCAGCTACTTGGAGCTAACGCTTTCGTGTAGCAACACTAAGTAGTGATCAGCTTCATATCATGGTACAGGCCACTTTCAATGCATATCTCAACTTCATCAATTGCACAAAGACCACTCTACAAATATCATGACCACAACGTCGAGCACTCACTCTAGCTCCTTTGGTCGTATACAAACGCATTGACGACGATCCAACCTGCCTAGGTTTTAACTTAAACCTGGCAAATTCAGAGGCGATTTACCTCGAAATCT
>JAQBSW010006610.1:0-47118 GCA_029291075.1 Eudiplozoon nipponicum | reverse complement strand
GTAACAGGTGTTCGGAAATCGTTGTAATTCTCAATTTGGGTGAACTTTAGCATAAATTTATATCCATTAGGTTGGTATTATGTACCGACTCGGAAACCATAGTGTTAGTATCCGGTACTCATCGATTTCAAAAAGGTATCAATTACTAACACAATAGCCATAGTGTTAGTATCCTTTACAGACTCGGTATATATATTATATAGTGCGAGTTAGCATTGAAGTCGCATTGTCGTTGACTTTAGATTATGTTAGCTTCACTATTACAAGTTTACACATTCGTCTAGGAGATTGTACCGTCCTATTATTCCACATTCTTCTACCAAATATATAGTGGTTAAAGGGCGTAATACCGGCTCCTACTGATGAATCGCCAGTTAGCACGAAACGAATGTGCACATGAGATTATACTTTCCGTTCATGCTGCGTTTGGTTTATCCTTCTGGTTCACAATTGAACTAATTTGTTACTAGGTTCGCAACACCTAATACATGCTTGTTCATACTAACCACTGGAAAGAAGGTTCGATCTTACCTTCGTTGAATGGCTACGTTTCGGAACGTTATTTCCCGTTCCATCATCAGGCCACTATACCCACACACACGCAGTCAAAATGCACACTACCATATTTAAACAAATGTGGTAACCTCGTTCTGTACGAGTTCTAGTTATATATTAATTTTTTTTATTCACTAATTGTTTTAAACAAAGAATTGGTCTCACACAAACTTGTGTGTACAGATTGATCTGATGATATAAACCGCGGTATTTCGACCTTCGAACGCGGGTTTCTATGAAAGTGTACACGTTTGTATAACCTTGCAATTTATTTTATACTTCCATTGATATAACCTTGTTTTAGGGGATTTTAATTCACGTGTGTTTTATTTAAATTACCAATTTATTCTCCAACGAAGATTTATCGTAATTCATAGTGTGCAACTACCGGTTCAGAATGCTTGGATCAGTGTAGTATATGCTTATGTATATTAACTATTGCGTGTCTGGTAAATCAATAGTTCAAGTAGAACCAGAACAATGTACCACGCTCAGTATGACCGAAATATATAATTTCCTATACGCATGTGTTTCCTGCTTACTAACGCCTGATCAGTAGGAGCCGGTAATACTCTATACACCAATCATATATTTGGTCAATAAATGTTGGACAGGTAGACTGTACAATCTCGCATACGAATGTGTGTTCAAACGATAATGGAGCTAACTTCATATGATGTCGTCGACATTGGGATTTTAAAATCAACTCTTAATCTATAATATATATATATATATATATATATATATATAGTCCATTCCTTTTTAATTTACCAGTATTCTTATAATTAGGAAAACACAGGTAACAAAGTGGATAAAGACCATTTTTTCGTGAATACTAATCATCGCTTATACAATCATACATATTTATACATTTTGGGTCTTCAATTGATTATGCTAGTGGTAAAAAATCTGACTCGTTCTTACTTCTGTTTCTTGTTTAGGCTAGTTGGTGAGTGTGTGTGCGTGTTTGCATGTAAAGGTCATTCTCCCAGTATTGCAAAGTGATGTCTGAGATCTGGTCATTATTGTTTTGATAGCTTGAGAATTAACCATTTGTGCGCATTGTTCAGTGTTACATATACAAGTGCTATTTTTCCCAGTATAGTTGATCGTTTCACCTTGTTGCGCAAAACAACAAGCACCTAACCTTAATATTCAAAAGTTTCATCAACATGATATTCTTATCGACTGACCAAGAATAACAAAATTCAACAACAATCTACTAGTATCCAGCCAAGAACAAACAGGCCCTCGACTAGAATCAACAAACATACAATCGGATTTGCGAAAAACTGAAGTGGAAATAACAGAGGCGCATACGATGACAGAAGTCTCCAAACAATGTGAGCGTTTAACACTGCAATCCACACTGGCGTTGTTACCATGTGAAAACGACAACTTTGAGCAACAAGGTGAAACGATCAACTATACTGGGAAAAATAGCACTTGTATATGTAACAGTGAACAATGCGCACAAATGGTTAATTCTCAAGCTATCAAAACAATAATGACCAGATCTCAGACATCACTTTGCAATACTGCGGGAATGACCTTTATATGCAAACACGCATACACATTCACCAGACATCAAGGGTGAATTTGGCTCGGTAGGTCGCGATGTTCTATTTGATTTCCTGTCGAAAAATGGTTTTCCAACCATATTTGTAAATATACGCACTCTCTACACAAATACTTTGATCGCATTAAGATCTACAGCGAATTAACACCATTTTACTATCAGAAGTGGAGTTCGTCAGGTCAGGCCATTTTCCCCAGTTTTGTTTAATTTTGTAATATATGCTACTATGAACATCACTCATGCATACGTTCGGAAGCGTGTCAAAGTACTCCTGACTGGTAGGTTAGTCGATCCTGACTATGCAGGCAATATTTTAATATTCGAATGTCGAGTGTGCTCAGGCCAGTCGTTGTTCTGTCTTTCAGTATGAAATTCGCACTCTCAATATCACATTCTCAAAGAGTATCACCCACAACTCACTCTATATCTGTGACTACGATGGAAAGATCTGGGCATAGCTGAAATTTGTGCATACCTTGACACTTCTATCAGTAACTCAGGTGGTATGTCTTACGAGGTGAATGTGTAAATCGCGAAAGCTAGAGTAACGTTCTACCTTCGTCATTTATGGAGAAACGTGAGTATCACACTCTCCCTTAAAGGTCGTGTTTGCAATGAATCTCTACGCGCAATTTTATTATACGCTAGCGCAACATGGCCTCTTAGAGTTGATGATTTTAGACGCTTACAGACATTCGACCATCGTTGTTTGAGAAGCATAGCACATGTTGGTTACCAATAACGAATACCCAACGATGGCTTCCGTGTACGTATTTTTAGTTTGGCCAATAAGTGTTCTTCGTTAGAAAAACAAATAAGGCTCAATCACGTTTTGCGTATGCCTTCAATTCGTTTGTCCAGTTAAGCAGTGTTCTCTCACATTGGCATGGCAAATACAGCTAAAGTCAACCACATTCAAACCTGGTAGGATGAGACCCGCTCGGATGCCAGAATGGTTTTCACGTGAGCATCGCAGTTGTTGGTTGGAAACCCTCCACGATGTGGCATCGAGTCGAGCTCCGTAGCGATATTGTTGCACATTTATAGATAAATAAAATTTGTAACTTACCTTTCTTAGTTGAGCAGAAGAGTTAGCTGTGAGGTTTGGTTTTTGCTATGCAGTGACAAACTGGAAATCGGAAATAAACTGTATGGCCGCTCCTCACTTTGATTTCCCAGTAGAGCTCTGTTCTCTCATCCAGCACCAGATTGGCGTAAGAAACAAGGTGGGCAGATTTTGACATGTCAGAAACAGTTGAAGTCACTTACATCCAAATTGGGTAGTATATGACCCACTCGTCTGCCAGGATGGGGTCTTCGTGCGCATCATAGTTCTTGGTTAGAAACCCTTAGCAATATCGCATAGAATCGAGCTCAATAGCGATCTTGTTGTAGATGTCTAGTCGAATCATCTTTGTAACCTTCTTTTCTTCGCAGGGCAAATTTAACCTTGAGGTTTGGTATGTTTATGATGTGATACAGCGAAAGCCGCTTGTTGTGGAGAGGTTTAGTTTGCCTCATTTCTGTGAGTTATCCTGATAAATTTACTTATAATAACTAGGTATTCTTTTTCTCTCTCTCTCTCTCCCTCCCTCTCGTAAATCTCACTTATAATTTGTCTAAAGAATTATTTCTCTTATTTATATTTTTTCTTTTCTTTTGGTTATATGGCAGTGAAACATTAGTCACTTTTGGCTTTTGTATAGCCGGGCATGATGATGATGATGATGATGATGATGATGATGCTGATGATGATGTATGGCCGATGTTGCCTTACCTTAAAACTGTTTTAGCCTTGATGATGGTTTGCATAGGTTTGGTTTGCCTCACTTCTGTGTCTTAGCTCAATAAATGTACTTGTCGTAATCGGATCCTCCGCCTCAAAATGCACTTCCCTTTGATGGTTTGTTTGCCTAAATTACTAATTTTGACATTATTTTAACTTTAACAATCATTAGACATTGATTGCGCAAATGTGGTTAACAAGTCTGTGAGTCAATTTGGCGAGCTTCCAGTAAGCACCATTCACATTGGATTTAACCATTCGTCGTACGACATAGCAAAGCTAACGCCAGTCACACGTACTGTTTTTACTTTTTTTTAAAAAAAAATTCTGCCTCCTTCCTCCTGTTTTCTTAAAGCAGTTACACATTAGCTACTGATAGCTTTTGCATTGCTGTGTATGATGATCACGACGATGATGAACAGCACGGTGGCTTTCAAAATACCGAGCATGTGTCCGGTACTCACAGAACAGGTTTCGAGATTGGCCAAATTTAAATAAAATTGGAAATTACAACCAGATTTGAACACCTGTTAAACTAGCAAATCAAAAAATTCCACTCTTGATCACATTTCGCGGTAATCATGACCTAAATTAGTTATGTATTGTTGGTTGCGGAGAACTAACATATTTGTTATTGCGTATGGTCTTTTTTATGCTTGTCCTGTAACTATGCCCCAGTAACTAATAAAATTACCGAATATGCATGTTGGTACCAATGCATGTATACACGACTAGCATAACCGTTTTATTTTTTCTCTATAATACAAAGCAAGAATAATCTGATTTCAGCGATCTGATAAGATGGCCCTTAAACACACACACACACATACATACATACACACACAACTCCATTGAATGAAATGAAAACCCAGACTGTATTTAACTGGCATATTTTGTAATTTTCAGTTGAGTTGTTATTAAATGTGCTTTCTCTTTCTACTAAATGGCAAAATGTGTAGTATTCATGCGCAATGCAAGTTACAAAGTATGCGTATTGAGTTTATGCTAGCCGTTGGCACATGTACATATTTACGCCTATGTGTGTCAGTCAATGTTCTCATCTTCGTGAGACTGGATGAGATCATTTGTTTAACCGTTCGCTCGATCGTGCGAGGCGCGTGCTCCAGTCTTTCATGCATTAATATTGCGATTTCGTTTTCAGGATGCAACGCGCCGAAGAACGCCTGGTGGTGTGTTTCTTATGGTGCTGAAAACGTGCGGAAAAGTTAACAAAGATGAGTTAAAACTCATTTTCAAAAGTGAAATCGACCAGAATCGTGACTATAAAAAGTAAGTTGCTTGTTCGATCTAACTAATTTGCTGAGTCTAAATCCTCCATTCAGATCAGCGCCTTAATTTTCTTTTACAGCCATCTCGATTATGAATATGTTCTGGCGTTAGGTAACGGCGAATTTTCGGTTTTGAAAAACTTCTGAACTAGGGATTATTTATTTTTGTGATGTGATTATTCTTCCCGTCCTCCTTAGAAGGTCGGCGGAGATCTGTTAATCACATTGGCGCAGTCTTGTTAATTGCCAGTTTCAGTGTATATTTGTGATGTCTTAACTCGTCTTCAGGCTTCTGCTCAAAGCTGGTCCTCCAAGTTTTGTTTGCTACGCCAATTTACTAAACGCCTATAGTGCGCATTTAGGTTGTTGTTGGTCTCACGGTTGCTTCGCTTTTTATACGCTGATTTTGATTTTAGAATTCGCCCATTTTGCCATTTTATCTCAAGCCCTCCAGTCCTATTATTTTGCAGATGCCAGTTGCTTACTAGTCAGATAGAGATTGTAATCGTAAGGCCAGAGATGTCCTATGACAAATTTAATCAGAAAGCGAACTGTGATGCACGCGTGTACTGGCTGCTCCATGATTAATTGACAGCACAACCGTCTTTTGGTTGCTCGCGCAGTGCTTACCATCATTCGCATAGTGACATTTGTATACTCTACATTCCACATGTCAAATTTGCAAAATTGATGAGCCGTCTTAGTGGGTGAATTAAACAAAGGGCTGTTGTCGGACCGTTCATCATGTCTGGTTAACTGTGCACATTTCAATTCCTTGTTCTTTAAAATTTGGTCAAGATTGACTCGACGTATTCAGCTGCTTTTCATTGCGCCATTGCTGTCGCATTCGGCTAAGGCACGCTGATTGCGTTGGTTGTGACCTATTCGAGAAATGCCGCTTATGTGTCATTCTCGACAAGCCTCTGTGGAACCTTAGTTGGTTGGCTTAGCCGAAAAATGTTGCGCAGCAGAGACCAGATTAACTACCCGGCCCTTGTCGTGCCCCGCATCTATTGCCTTAATTTAAGCGGCTGGCTGAAATATCGACAGACAAAAGGCATCAACTACGTGGCCGGCCGATAATATTTGAGGTACCTTCTAATTTACCATCACTAGACGCACTTGGAAGAGCGGAAAATTGGGAATCTGCTGACCCCTAGGATCCAGTGAAGATGGTGAGTTTATTTTTCCATTTTTTTGCGTAGGCCTTTCGTGTCCGTTTATGCATGAATGTAAGATTGACGATTATGCCTACCACACAATAAATTGAACGGGACACTAAAAAGCAGAACAACCACCAATGAAGAGATGCGCGCGCGACTCATTCTTCTACTTTATTGCACCGTCGAATAACGTCACATATACCGTCGAACCACCGTATTTCTATGATATAGACCCTCCTTGGATTGTCTATGCCTATGTTTGTTTGCGCTTTATTTGGTTACGCAGTGTTCAATTAGACCTACACCGTAGATGATTCTTGTGTTGCGGGTTTTCAATCGTTCCTCGAAGCCGAGTTCAATGATAGTGTCTATGACTGCTGTTATCACGTGTCGGGCAATACCTGGAAGATTAACTTTGAAAATCGGCCTCGAAAAAGTTATTTAAACCAGTTTCGAATCACACCATCTTTTCTCAAATCATCACGTATGAGATATTCGAGACAAGCAGAGCTACAGTTCGCTGTCACAGAAACATGTTGTTGATCGACTGTTGCTGCAATCACGTAGCCGAGCACCGGATGAGACCAATCAAGAGCAACATTTACAAGCGAACCGGCTTCACTTTATCACTCCCTAATGTGTCATTCGTAACGTGTCTACATGTGAAATGCCAAATTTCCACCCAGCTACTAGCGAAACCGAGGTGGATGCCTGATTCGACATAAGTGCTGAATAACGCCTGTGATGTTGGCGCACTGATAGTCTGAAGGCTTAAACGCAAGTATGAAGAGGTGGTTTCGTGACACTACAAACACACCATTGACAGGCATCCTTGGTCGCTTCTTCAAATCGAGTTACAGCTCCTGGCCAAGACATGACATAATTACGTCTGATGACAGAAAATGAGACGTAGATGTTTTATTGTGCCGAAGAAAGGCAGATATTCTAGACTGGCAGTATTCGGTCGCACTGGGCAGCAGACTGTCTACGAGAAATAAATCGGCATTTAAACCATTGGGGGCGCTTTGATGGAAGACCATCTACGAATAGGATGACTGAGTACAAGTCGTCCTTCCCAATTGGAATAGGCGAACTACTGTCTTTTATATTCCATGAATAATAAATTTATTAATTTCCTACTGTTTCTACCGGCGCGAAGTTGGAAAAGTGTCGCCTAATCTGCCGAGTCTCGCAGAGGTGATAGCAAAATGCGAGCTACTAGATTGGCCTGAAAAGGAATTTCCGGGACAAAAGCCTTTTCCGGAGTCCGAAGTAGAATTCATATCCTTTTTAGTTGTCGCAGAGTACGCAAGGATGGGGCTCACATTGAAACAGAGTACGTGTAGTTTCTGCTAATTCAAATTGACGATTTTAATGGATTAGACGAAGAACGGCGACTAGAAGCACTGCTTCCCTTTTATGTAAAAATACGTATGATAGACTTAAAGTGACCTCGTGTTCGTCGCTTTAACCCAAATACAGTAGTTTTGGCCTCTTAGAATGTAGAAGTTCTTGTCTCGTAGGATTTTCGATCATTACGACTAGCGATCTAAAACAAGTGCGATTTACAAATTGGTTGTCTGCAAGAAGCCAGAAATTCTTGAAGTATTCCACGTCTCACGCGCGTTTACAACTCCTTTCTCTTCAAAATGCGTGAGTGAGCCTGGTTTGGTTTTACCGTACTTCTATCCGGTGTTGCATTAAAGGCATTACTGGCCCTGATATCTAAGAACTTTTGTTTGGTTTTTGCCTAGATCCGCGCGGGCAAACATGATTTTGGAGAGGTAATCGTGCACGTTCCACCTATCAACCAGTCTGCTAATGAGGCGAATGATTTTATTCAGACATTTTCATTATTTTCTTCGACCTTATTTTTCGCATGAATTTTCTAGCATTTATCGGTAATTTAAACGTCAAACACCTGTCGAGGTGAAAACATATCCAGCGCCATTTTCACAATTTTTTATAACGTAAACTATGCCAATTGGGCAGTGTCCTATCGCAAACCTCAGAATACGATTAGGTCTCCCGGATCCTAGAGCGTAACAATACAATTTAACAATAATTGATTGCGCGGGTGGTGGTAACAACTTTTTAAACCCAATTTGCGAGCTTGAAGTAAACACCAATCCCATTGTATATAACCAGTCGTCGAACAACATAACAAAACTACCGCCAGCCGCAACGTACTGGCGCGTTTCGACCTTCCAGGATCATCATGAGAGTACGACGGCAAACTGACTATCGAGGATCAAATCGCATTGAATATATATGGAAATCAAAGTTAGATATGCAGCTCCTTTCTTTAAATCAAGTTTGCGTGCTTGAAGTAAACACCAATCCCATTGTATTTAACCAGTCGTCGAACAACATAACAAAACTACCGCCAGCCGGAACGCACTGACGCGTTTCGACCTTCCATGGTCATCATCAGAGTACGACGGCAAACTGACTATCGAGGATCAAACCGCATTGAATATATATGGAAATCAAAGTTAGATATGCAGCTCTTTTCTTTAAATCAAGTTATTTGAGGTAAACATCAATCCCATTGTATTTAATCAGTCGTTGAACAACATGCGTAAACTTGGTAAATTAAATTTGATTTAATAATATTTTTGGCAGTATGTGAAGAGTTTCCTTTGCTGACGAAATTTACATACTGATTGTCATTTGTGTATGATGCGCTTTCCATTGAAAAAGGCCTCCATATCCGGAGACCGAAATATATGGAGAAATCATGATGACAGTGGATTCAAACAATTTGGTACGCAATCAGAAAAGCAGGTAGATAATGGAATTGTTTGTGTAGCGTACAGCAGAGTGGCCCAATCATAAGAGCAACAGGTTCCGAAGCAGACTTGTCCTGATTTGTGCTTTGTCCGAAACCGGTCTACTGGATGAATTACACAATAATTGATTGCGCGGATGAATTGTTTCTACTATGTTATGACACCAGATGGATTCACTTCTACCGAGATTATTAGCCTTGCTGCTGTTTCTTTTGCCAGTGTATTTCTTAAAGTAGCGATTTCAAGATCTTCAATTCACGTGTACTTTTGGTTCTCATTTATGCTATAAAGACTTCACAGGCCGAATTCTACTACCTGTGCATGAATAACTTTAGTATTAAATGTTAACTTTCTTGGCAGAATGAAGTATCAAATTGTTTTTTAGAAGTCCTATTGTAGTAATATGCGTGCTCTAAAGGTTACCATTGCAACACGAGGCTTGCTTGCCGCTCTATCAATTATCTCTTGGTTAATAAGTGGACGCTGCGCTTTAGCTATTCTTGAGGCCGGAAAAAACTGAAGCGGCCATATTTCGGACTTAGTTGGATGTCAGAAGCAGCGAATCGCGCAAGAGCACCCGAGCATCAAAAAAGCATGATATATTTTTGTTTTGAGCTGCTTTCGCTATAGGCCGCGCTCCATGCCAGCAAACCCATGCTTCTCAGTCTTCCTTGGAAGAGTTGTTATAAATAGTAACTTAAGATGAATACATTAACGGAATAAATAGCTATTATTCAAGCTCGTCCAGATGTGTTGGCTATTGTGAACACAGGGAATCGTCATCAGGTACCTAACTCATTTGAGTGACTAAAATAGTTGGGGAAACGCCCAGGTAGTTGTAGGCGACCCTGTATCAGTGTGTACATTCGAGTCGACTATCTATTTACAGTTTCCATCGAAATTGAAGCCTATTGATGCACAATAGATTGCTGAACTTTTAGAGTTGTCATTCCAAAAAATGGCAAGCCTTTGTGCGAACACCATCTTTTGCTTTAAACTTCACCGATTGTTTGAGTGATTATTCAGGAAGGTTTAAATCGTTCGGTGGCATTCCGTTACGAATTTGAAAAAGAACTCCTGTGAGCAGAATTTAAGCAATGAGTAATGGAACACTCGTACTGGTCCATGGAACCGTTTGCTTAATTGTACAGAAGCATCCCACTGCGGGTGAACTTCCATTGGATATAATGGCACGAACTTGGAAATGGTTGTCCAAGCCAGTTTATCCAATGCCGGGTTTGCAACTGCATGATATAATATTTACGCTGCACGTCTCTACCAAATATGTTGCATTTTTAAGCGCTCTCGTCAGCCTAGAAGAAATTGGTTGCTCTGCGTAATTCCGCCATGGTGGCCATCACACCTGCATCAAGTTTTCCAGTGAAATATTTCATATCACCAGCGTGCACATAATATATAGACTTTGTTAATTGTGCAATACATATGTAGCGGGTTAATGATTTTCGGCGACAGCTAGTCGAGTAGAAAAATTAGCGCTGTGCAATCCACTTACTTTTTACTTCTACTTTACTGCGGCTGACTCCTTTTGGAGGATAAGCCGGCTCCACATTTCATGGAGTTTCTTGGGAATTTGGTACAAGTGGTGTCCCCTCACTACTCGGCTTTTTGATCGAGGACGCACCTCTAGCCTTTGCACATCCAAGCGCAGTCTGCAAGGCAGCAGTAAGTTGCATGGTTGCCGGTGGCTGTTGAGAGCTCATTCGCCATTCGGAAGTACGGGGTACTGTCCAGGAGTCCATGTAATCCTGTGGCTGTTGAACCCTTTTGTGGCGGGGAACACACGGCGAGTCATGGTGCCGTCGTCGGGCTCATGTGGTATTTTATAGGAGATCCGATTGCCGGTCGGAAATCCACCACGCCCTGGTGACACCACCGCAATAGCCCCGTTAGCCCATGTACGATCGGCCATCGAGACATGGTTGACACCGTCGTACCACGTTGAGGAGGGGATGGACTACTTTGCAATCCACCACTATCATTGGAGTCAACTGTGCTCAATACACCGTTTAGAGGTAGTCACCGTCAACCTGGTTCTCCGCAGGAATGACTATATCGAGGCGGCGACACAGTTCACCATCTCGGTATCCCTCGAAAGGCGATGGGCTGTCTAAATTCAGAGACTTGGTGGTGTTCAGCTGCTGTCGGATCAGAATTAGATAGCTCGCGATGGAAAAGGAATTTAAGAAACCGTATCAAACTTGAGGAGTTCTGTCAACCTTGTATTATGCAATTGGATGTTTTGTACTACTCATGTCTTGGCTATTATATAAGCCGCGACCTGAAAGAATCATACCAGACCTGTTTCATTGTGCTAGTTGCTGTGGGTAAATGGGGCATTAAATGATCATATATATAATGGAAAATCTTGTTCCAACGTCATTTTCAGACAATCAGTTAATTGAAGGCTTAAAGAAGAAGGGACACGTGAGAACTCATCAATTGGGGCCCAAAAATTACATAAACTGAAAATGATGAAAATTCAAGGTTTTACCGACCTATGAGTGCTATCAATTGTCCCGCACAAAAAAAATGCGGCCAAATCCACAACAAGAAGGACAGCACTGCGCAACCGAATTCATCTTTTATAATATATACCCTATGTATTTTATCATTGAAAAGTTTAAAGCACTACTATTGAGCAAGTTCTATTAACTGTATGAATTAATGTGTATGCTTCTCTAAGATGTTATGGCAGCCTGATTGCACCGAGAATCCTGGTCTTACAGTCGGGCACAAAACTATGTATAAAGTTGGACGAGAGTTCCGAACCACGGAGAGTATATTTGGTTCTCTATAAAATTTCGCGGCAGATACACAGGAGGCACAAATTATGACAGATTCCAGCGCAACTGCGCCATCCTCATTTGTGTTTCTATCTGGCATGGTTCGCCTCGACTGGCAACTGATTTTTGCCAATTAAACGTTATTTAATCTTAGCCTTATCTCATACATGGCCTGCGCAACCTATTTGTACAACTATAGCGTGGTAAGTGGTTTGCCGTGCTTGATGTAAATCCGGGCTTTCGAGAAGTTCGGCTTCCAGCAGAAGATCGCTTCGAAGTAGCGGTGCACGTATACTAAGGCAATTTTCTATTTATTCAGGAGTCCTTTTGTCTAAAGAATGCTAGAACAATGCGAAGTAGGATTTAGCCCCCCACCCCCCCATGACATGTTTGCACGGTATAGCTGTGTACGTTGACGATGTAATTAACTGTGTCACCAAAGAACAACACTTGCGTGCTTGGATGCAGAAGATACTCTTCGAAGGCTGGGAAGGGCGATTACATTTTAGTTCCGACAAGGTACACTTAGGTCGTCAAATATGTCTCCTTCGCCACTCAGGTTCCGTGTAGGGTTGTACGAGATTGCATTCAATCATGCAGCCTATTAACTATTATTTGGTTATTATTGCTGTAGAAGAAGGGTGAAGTTTTTTCGTGTGGTGAATTTCTATAGACCAGTGGTCACTCAGCAAGCGTTGTCCAGGCTAATTAGTGCTAAAATACTGTTTTGATGGACAGAGAAATCGCGTAATCGTTTGTCCAACGCACGCCAAAATTTATAAACCACTTATGACTTTCCCAACTTGTTGTATGCCAATTGTAGCATAGACCTCATGTGTAAACCCGAGATCAGTACCACAGGCGGACGATCGCGCTGAAGTGATGCAAAACTATACCGTGATCGAAAATGAAATAATTAGCATTTTAGTGGGCCTACGCAAGTTCCGGCTTTTGTCATTGTTGGGCCTATAGACGTATTTGTCGACTACAAAGCAGCCACTATGCATTAGAAGTAAACGATTATTATCGGAGTACTAAAGAACTCCAGGAATGCGATGCTATTATTCCCCATCGAGCAGCTATCGATCATGCTGTAGCCGACGCTTAACAGAATTGCCGCTGTTGAGGTACTGTCACTTATCAAAGTCTCCGACGAACGGGTCCTGGATGCCATTTGCTGAGAAATAACCAGTCAGTTAAAAAACGACAAATCTGTGTCGGGCTCTATGTAGACCTTGACCATTCAGAATGAGCTACTGGGGCGAAAAGAAAAGTTAACAGTAAATTAGGTTTTCTCAGTGTCCAAACAAATAGGAAAGATCGATTTTTGGCATGGAACATGGGAGCATACTGGCGTTGAGCGCCGCGTCGAAACGTTGCAGTCGCGATTGTGCTGGCCGGGCATAGCAAAAGATGTTCCTAGTAGTCGCTGCTGCTTGCAATGCCACAGCACAAGACCAATTTTTGCTCGTCGTGACCGAATGGCTTATGCGTTCTCCATGGTCGATAAACGTACTCGGTGAGTGGATTCTGTACTTTTGAAAACATCTCAACGGTATAAATTATATGGACCTTGCAAATGCTATTTTTTAAGTCAAGTTTGCGAGCTTGAAGTAAGCACCAATCCCATTGAATTTAACCAGTCGCCGAACAACACAACAAAACTACCGCCAGCCGCAACCCAATGAAGCATTTCGACCTTCCATAATCATCATCAGAGTACGACGGCAAATTGACTATTGAGGATCAAACCGTATTGCATATATATATGGAAAATCAAAATTAGATATGCGGCTCTCACATCTGGCTATCTTGAATACATTAAACTTGACTGGAAATGTCGACTGCAAAATTTCTATGCTGTCACGAACATTAACTGATTGCAGCTTTCGCCACAAATCAAGTTTGCGAGCCTGAAGTAAACACCAATTCCATTGTATTAAACCAGTCGTACAACAACATAGCAAAACTACAGCCTGTCGCACGCACTGACGCGTTTCGACCTTCCATGATTATTATCAGAGTACAAGCAACCATGCGTCGAATTGCGTCTGTGCGTGCGACCGGCGGTAGTTGTGCAATGTGATTGGTGTTTACTTCAAGCTCGCAAACTTGATTTAACAAATTGTTACCACCACCACCCGCGCAATCGATTCCTGTTCGAATGCTGTTTTAGTCGATTTAGGGCACTATAAGTTGTTGTTACCGATTAGGGTGCACGGTTCGAATTGAGGTAATTTAATTATTGGGTCAGGTTGTTATATCAAGATGAGTTAACCTTAGTAAAGTAGAAAGGATTCGAGTTTAAATCAGCTATCCCAGCTAGTATTGGGCGATCTTATTTCGCTTTGAAAATTCACACGTGAGTATAAACATCTTTCATAGTTATGCGGTGGTAAGCACCATTTTGAAAATGCTATTGTTTTGTCTACTGATTATAGTAGTAGTTATATCAATGTCGGAAACTTTTTTTCTTAATTAGCACACACGTCTAGTTTCTAGAAGGAGGTTATGAGCAGAAAGATCATTGTTATGTTTGTATCTGTTATGTAATGTGCACAGTTTTTTTTTAATTTTAGAGCAAAACGTCGTCGTAAGATGAAAGAAATCGACGTTCGCCTACAGACCAATAAGATTCACCGCAATGAAGTAGAACCAACTGGTACTACAACCGGTAGTGAAGTGAACAGCCAGAACTTCCTTAATGAGTCTATCACTGCTTCGGCTAAATGCAACACTGGCCACATATCTTGTGAAACCGACAATAAAGAACCGATGGCATTGAGCATTGCTGAAAGCGCTGTTCAGTCGGATTGCGACAGAGTTCCTGAAGGCTATTCTTCGAAATCGAGCAATATAATGACAAGTAGTGATTTTAAGACTTCACGCATATGCGATTCAGGCGAATTCGATTTTGAAGAAGGCGAAATTGAATCAGACGAAGATGAGTTGTGTTCTGATGGCGACGATTGAAGTGAAGCCGTCCTCTTGCCTTTGTTCTTTAAACTCATTTTACAATGCATTTCTCGTGTTCAAATGTCTTCTATATAAACAGATATTTAAATCCTTTGGCCTGGCTAAAGATGTTCTGCGAAGATATGTAAATAAAATCCTTTGAATAATCAATAAATTGCACACATATGCTTCAGATATCGTTTTATTCTAGTCCACTGTTTATTTCTCCTTTAAGATTGCAGACAGGATATAGACATAAATCATTTATGTTGACTAGGGTAATATACAATTTCCGCGATGGTTTCGATCAATTCTGGCCATCATAGCTCAATGCAAAAGAGGTTGCTAGTAATTTGAGTGAAATTTTGTATAGCCCAATACACTAGTACGAAGTGTATTTAGTTTCCGAGTATGTGAAACATTATTCCTACGAATAAATTTTAGGGACATTGGTTATTGTATAATAGAACTCTCGCACCTGTAGCCTTCGCTCCCTTCTTAAGTCTAAAGCAAATATTCTAATACCGTTTGTTGAACTTATTCAGTTGTTGCAATTAGTTAGTATAAACTAAGATTTGTAAAGTGGGCAGAAGGCGATTCATCCAGTAGACCAGTTTCGTCCTTATTGGGAATTCATCACGTTGCCGCGGACACGGCTCGTACCTGGGCACGTCTGCCTCGGAAACTGGTGCTCTAACTACAGGCACACTGCCGCGCAGTGCATGCCCAGGTTCGAGCCCTGCCCGCGGAAAATTCTGGCCAGTACGTCATGACTTTCCAAAAAGGGACGAAACCGGTCTATTGGATGAATTGCCTTTTCTACAGAATACAATGCTTAGTTTATACTGACAAAATGTAAGTACTTAATGGGTCAGGTGTTTATATTAAGTTTGCAATCTTGATTATAGTAAATTTTATCACCGTCCACGCAACCAATGTTCTTTTATTTATTCAGCAGTTGTCATCATGCATAGGAGTTTAAGGGAGATTTACTTCCCTCGATAAATCCTTGTTGTTTAGTTTAAGGTATTTGGATGTACACGTCTGATTTTGACTCATTTTTTTCTTAGTTCCCCTCGAAGCCGTGTTTATGCTAGCGAATTGCTTTGTAACTTCAATAAATGGCATTCGATTAACCATACAACAATTTAATGCGGAGATTTTATTTATTTTTATATATGCCGCCCTAAAGTTGAGCACTTCACCCATAGCAGTCGTTACGAGAAAACAAGGATATCGCAATATTCACATTTAACTAGGTGCAGCACCTTGAAATGGAAAAAGTTGTACCGGATTGCTTTGTGTTTTGGTTCGCCTAACGGTTTACAATCTCGGTTTGCTTTTTTGCGTAATATTTTTATCATTAACACATTGCCCGTTGATGTATACCAACCTATAACATAAGTGTAAAGAGGCTGTGAGATCACATATCTTCCACAACCTGGTGTGAATGTTGTCTATAATTGTAATATCATTTGTGGTCAATCCTACGTAGGTGGATGTAGCATTAGATTGTATTTACCTACTTGGCGTGTTAAAAGTAAGATTTTGTAGCGTGTACACTTATAACTAAACATATCGTGTTATGCAAAAACTGTCAATTTTAATTAAGGCCGTGTGCGTGAATATGCTGTCCTTTTCTTTAAATCAAGTTTGCGAGCTTGAAGTAAATACCAATCCTATTGTATTTAACCAGTCGTCAAACAACATAACAAAACTACCGCCAGCAGCAACGCACTGACGCGTTTCGACCTTCATTGATCATCATCAGAGTACGAAGGCAAACTGACTATCGAGGATCAAACCGCATTGAATATATATGGAAATCAAAGTTAGATATGGTGAGGGGACACCACTTGTATCAAATTCCCAAGAAACTCCATGAAATGTGGAGCCGGCTTATCCTCCAAAAGGAGTCAGCCGCAGTAAAGCAAGTAAAGCAAAGCAAGCTCTCACCTCTAGCAGTCTCGCATACATTGAACTTGACTGGAAATGTCGGCTGCACAATTTCTATGCAGTCACGAACATTAACTGTTTGCAGCTTTCGCCACATATACATATATAGGCAAGACAATTTAAACAATAATTGATTGCGCGGGTGGTGTCCTTTGTTCAATGATGCCTACTGGTGGCTAGCCATTAAGAGCCGGTATTCCACGATACGCCCACTATAAATCACCCAACTATATAGAGCTGAATACAGACTCCTACTGACGAGTTGCCGGTAAACACGAAACGAACGTGCACATGAGATTATACCTTCCGTTCGTGCTGATTTCGGTTTATCATTTTGGTCTTACTTGACCTAATTTAAATACTGTTTGTTGCGAAGAGCTAATATATATGCAGGTATGTATTAGGTGTTGCGAACCTAGTAACAAATTAGTTCAGTTGTGACCAGAAGGATAAACCAAAGGCAGCATGAACGGAAAGTATAATCTCATGCACATTCGTTTCGTGCTTACTGGCGACTCATCAGTAGGAGCCGGTATTACGCCCTTTAACCACTATATATTTGATAGAAGAATGTGGAATAATAGGACGGTACAATCTCCTAGACGAATGTGTAAACCTGTAATAGTGAAGCTAACATAATCTAAAGTCAACGACAATGCGACTTCAATGCTAACTCACACTATATAATATATACACCGAGTCTGTAAAGGATACTAACACTCTGGCTATTGTGTTAGTAACCGATACCAACATTATTGTACCGAAAGGGTGCAAGGTACTGACACTATGGTTTCCGAGTCGGTACATGGTACCAACCTGATGGATATCAATTTATGCTAAAGTTCACCGAAATTGAGAATTACAACAATTTCTGAACACCTGTTACTCCAGTAAATCCATACACTCTGGCCTTGATCGATATCAGTTATCACATTTCGCGGTAAGCATGACATCATTTAATTTAATATATGACAGTTAAATACTGTTTGTTGCGAAGAGCTAATATTTATTCAGGCATGACCTAATTTGTTACTAAGTTCGCAACTCCTTATACAAAATTGTATATTTATTAGTTATACTTAACGATTTGAATTCTCGTCGCCGTTTTCTTGTGCGGGACAATTGATAACACTTGTAGATCGGTAAAATCGTGAATCCTTTACATTTCCAGGTGAACCGATTGTTGGCATTGATTGATCGTTTCTCACTTGTCCCTTCATTTTGAAGCCCTCCATCAGCTACTTGCCTATTTGGTGGTTATTGCCGTAAGTATACGCTGTCAAGTGCCTGTTTAAACGAAAAATCATTTGTTCATGCACTGAAATTTCAGCAGGGCTTCGTTAATTGGAAGAAAAAGGTTATTAAGCATTTTTTTTCTATATTTGAAAATTTTTGAATAGCTAAATGAACAATCATTGATTGCGTGTGTGGTGGTAAATTTTTGTCAGATCACGTTTGTCTACCTAATAAACACCTCGAATTAGATTAATCGATTCGCATAACATGTTAAATCTACCGTCCGTCATTCATGCACCATAAATTTTACATTTGTCTTCATCAATTTTTTTTATTTCTATGATGGCGAATAAGCTCTTAAGTACAATGTATAATTATTCCTTAAAATTCTTACTTGGAAATAAACGATTCACATATTTGATAAGTAAATATGGTATAAATGAAATGGACACTTCCGTATGTGGAAATATATCCGGGAAGGCAGGAAAGAATGTCTTCTAGTGATTAGTGTTAATATATGCAAGACTATTCGTTAGTGGCCCGTATTCACACAAATTTCGGCCTTATAACAAATTTTGCCGGTGTTAATTGTATTCTTCTCTTTTTTTAATTGTTATGTCATTGCCCGTACTGACATACACATCTCAGGTAAAAAAGCGGACGTAAAATTGTGCCCCTAATTTCTCAGGACTACCATTAGTCACATGTACTAACGATAGTTTTATATTTGTGCGATTGGTTAAAGAAAATGGTATTGGTGCTTATTTCAGTTTCGCACAACTGCTTGAAAAAAATTCTATTACTCAGGGAATTAGTGACCTGATCTATTCCGATAATTTCTATTAGTGTTCACTTCATTAATTGTGGAACTTAATAATTTATAACATGTGCTACGCCTCATGTAACAAACTCACGAGTACAAATAAAATATAAGATATCGTGAGAAATCTCGTACAGGCCAATTTACTTTAGTCTGAACACAGAAATAAATCTGACCAAGATATAGTTATTTTATTAATTTTGTCATGGTACTATCAGTAGAATAGTTTTTAAACTGATATTTCTATTTGATGCTTTTTATCTGCTGTAATTCTCATCACGTTTATCAGCATTTATGAATACATGACAATGAAAGAATTTAAATTCATTTTGAAAATAATGTTTTTTTTAAATTTAACATAGCATTGAAGCAACGTACTATTAACTACTGATAATTGACCACGGCCTTACCATTACGTTCATAGTTAGTTGTTCTCTTAATGAAAACCAATCAAATTAAATTGTGTAATTCAATGTTATTCGAAGGTGCAATAGAGATAAGTAAAGGCTAACAGCCATTCAGAACTGCTCCTTCAAGAGAATTCATCGATGCATTTCTATTTTGGCTCTTTTATGGGAACGTGCCGTTTCTGGAAGGCGAACTGTATAAATTTTTACGAAATACTTATCAGTTTAAATATACTACTGTTGTCTGATTTGTATCTTTTATGGTGTTTTCTGTGTAAGGCGAGGGACGGTATAGATTCTTCATATCAATGGCTGTTATTGATTTTTCATCTATGACCTGTTGACTTCAGAACACCATATTTTCAATTACAGGGACTTGTCAGAGGCAGCCTAGATAAAACATCTAATTTCGTATACCCACTTGTTTTCTGTGCATCAGATTTTCCTCAATATAACCCGGAAATACTTCCCAACCCCATTATATAATTGATCACATGCTGTGAGATTAATGGATAGTGCACATTATTTAAATCATGGTTGCGATCTTGCTATGAATACCTGTTTCATTATGCACACAGATATGTCGGTAAGCAACGTATAGTCTAGAAAAGGCAACTCTTCCAGTGGACCGACTTCGTACTTTTTGGGAACTGGTCGCGGACAGAGCTCGAATCTTGACACGTCTATTTAGAAATCTGTTTTTCTAACCATTGAGCCACGCTACCGCAATAGAGCAACATATTCGGTCAACTGGATGAACTACCTTTTCTATCCTATATGATGCTTAGATTATGCTGACATATTTATGTGAATAATGGGACAGTTGTTGACATCAAGATAGCAACCCTGATTTAAAATTTTTTTTCACCTTCCGTGCAACTAATGTTCGTTTATGTTAGCACAATCAGTCAATTTCAATGCATTTTCACCACATAATGTGAAACAACGCTTTATATGAGACTCGCTATGATTTGTAATGAGAAAGAGACCAGAAACCGGTTTGAATATTTGCTGCTTCAGTAGAAGCCTTCAGGTGTGGCTTATGTTTTGGGCATAATTCTGACCTTTTTGGTGATTAAAAGTCGCTAAGCATGTGTCGTAAGCGTACAAGGAATAACACACTTTATTCAAGATATGTCTGGAAATTTTCTTGGGTTTGACTGAACTAATATAGCATTGCGTGCACCATGCCTCACAGAGAAATGCATATATCAATACCTTTCGCATTAGAAAAAACTTTTTTCAGATACAATAGATAGTTTTTTTTATTTTATTCTAAATTAGCATGGCTTTTATATTTTTTGAAAACAAATTTAACAGAAAATTTAATCAAAAAGAATAAAATAAATCCAGGAACGTTAAATAAATTTCATTCTTTACACCAATTTAAGGTTCAACGTTTTTGAATATTTCACACGTGTTATTGAAGTTGGCTAATGAGCAACGCTTCACCTCTGTTTTTTGCATTTTGTATGTACGTAGATGGAGATATGTAGTTAACTATGTGCAGCGTTTAAATATTATGCTTCGCAATAGCTGACATGTTTTCGGCTTTCCATGTCTGTGCAATGCGGTTTGATCCTCGCTAGTCAGTTTGCCGACGTACTCTGATGAGGGGTCATGAAAGGTCGAAACGCGTAAGTGCGTGCGACTGGCGGTAGTTTTGCTATGTTGCTCGATGATCGGTTAAATACAATGGGATTGGTGTTTACTTCAAGCACGCAAACTTGATTTAAATAATCACTACCACCATCCGTGCTATCAATTATTTTTTAATTGTATTCAGCTTTTATTTAAGGTGTGTAATGTCAATAGCCGTCTTTCTAGACCATAAGGATGCATTTAAATCGGTGGATCGCAATGTTTTATTTAATATTTTGTCGAAAAATGGTGTGCCTAAAAAGGTTTTTAATATTATACACGGTCTCCCTCTGGTCGCGTTAAGGTCTACAACGAATTAACGCATAACCAGTAGTGGTGTTCGTCAAGGTTGTCCACTTCCCCCTTTTTGTTTAATTTTGTAATCGATGCTATTATGAACAAAACTTTTTCACACATTCAGGATGCAGGTGTTGAAGTTTTTCCGGGCGGTAAACTAGTCAATTTTGACTATGCGGACGATTACGTACTATTTTTCGACAATCAGGATCTGCCCAGCCACCATGAATAGATTAATGGACGTTGTTCCGTTTCTCGGTATTAAATTTGCACCCTCTAAATGAAGGATACTGTTACGGGATCACCCACCATTCACTCCAACGCTTCGACTTCAGAATGAAGATCCAGGCATAGTCGACAGGTTTACATATCCTGGGAGCTCTATCAATAACTTAGGCAATATGCCCGACGAGGTGAGAATACGAATCGCGAAAGCTAGATTAGCTTTCTCGAACCTTCGCAATTTATGGAGAAACGCGCAGTCTTACTATACCCTAGTGAAACTTGGTTTCTTAGAGTTGATGATTTGAGAAGCTCACAGACATTCGATCATCGTCGTTTGAGAAGTATAGCACATGTTGGTTACCAACAACGAATAACTAACGTTGACATTCGTAGACGTATTTTTGGATCTTCCAATAAGTGCTCCTCGTTAGAAAAACAAATAAGGCTCCAACCTCATTTCGATTGCCCAGTACAGCTTTGTTGTCTCATGCAGCACCAGATTGGCGTAAGAAACAAGGTGGGCAGATTTTGTATGGCTAGGCATGATGATGATGATGATGATGAACGTCAATTTCCCGTCACTATTTATAATATTTATAGTTTGTCGAATTACGGGAACTGACCAAAAAAGTTGGCGTGTAATCCTTAAAATAATATTTTATGTCGAAATGTATGGCTATTCTTATTTGATTCTTGGTAAAGGGAACTGCGCTACCTTATATTACAAGCAATGTAAATGTAGCTATCGAAGCCATCTGTTTTGTTTCAAAGCAGTTGTTTTAGCTTAATGCGCACAGAGGAATTCGTAGTTGCCAGTGGTGGTTTTAGTTGCGTCTAATGTGGTAACTTTGTTCATGCGCGTAGATCCGAGCATTCACGGAACCCAGCTGTCTTGGGGCACAGATTTGATTCGATTTGTGTCCTTTAATACCTGATGTGTTGTAACGACACAAATTAATTGCCGACATATTGCGTAAATTAAATTCAATTTCATTTACGTTGCACCAATGAGAAAAAGCGAAACTTGTCGTTAACCAATAGTGTGCAAGTAGACATATATTAGTATGGCATGGCTATTTAAGCACGGCAAATTTACCATTCTGTTCAGTTGTCGCATTTGCCTTCTGCTTTGCGTTACGTGTGCGTGCTGTCGGCTGTCATTACCTACGCTGGTTATTAGATTTGTCTTCACCAACAATTGGCAACATCCGTGACTCATCTTGTTGCGGTACAACCAGCGAGACGAGCCAATTAATGCAGAACTTCAACGAAGTTTCCACATCGAGATTACAACGCAACAACAGAAGGAACCACAGCCAGAGTCAACCCAAGGCTCTAGGACATCTTCACACTGAAGGAACATTCTCGGCATTTGCCGGAGAACGCACGACCGGCCCTGTTAAGGGCCCCATATCATAACAATAACTCTATATCCATAGCACCTTAACCGAGTTTGTAACGTCGTACGGCATTTACTTGAAGCTGGGGCGTTCACAAATAATACTTGAATTTAAACACATTTAATTATGGGCGCAGTGCCGGCGTCTATCGCCGAATGGTGGATAAGCACTAACATTTGTTTACAAGCTTTAAATCATGCTTGCGAATTTGATATATATATACATATATACACCAAACCAATTTCATTTAACCAGTCGTCGAACAACACAGCTAAATTAACGTCAGCTCCACGTACTGACTTGCTTCGGTCTTCCACGATCATCATCAGTGCACGACGACAAACTACTAGCGAGGATTAAAAACAGAAATTTATATTTAAGTACAGCAAATGTCGATATGCGGCTCTCACCTCTAGTAGTCTCGCACACATTGCACTTGATTGTAAATGTCGGCTGCACAATTTCTATGCAGTCACGAACATTAACATTTTGCAGCTTTCGCCACACACACACACACACACACATATATATATATATATATATATATATATATATATATATATATTTATTTATAATTAGGAAGAAAAAACACATTAATAACAAAGTTGATAAAGGCCATTTATTTTGTGATTACTAATCATCGCTTATACAATCATACATATTTATATATTTTGGGTTTTCAACAAGCACCTGACCTTAATATTCAAAAGTTTCATCAACATGATATTCTTATCGACTGGCCAAGAATAACAAAATTCAACAACAATCTACTAGTATCCAGTCAAGAACAAACAGGCCCTCGACTAGAATCAACAAACATACAATCGGATTGGCAACAAACTGAAGTGGAAATAACAGAGGCGCATACGATGACAGAAGTCTCCAAACAATGTGAGCGTTTAACACAGCAATCCACACTGGCGCTGTTACCATGTGGAAATATAACTTTGCGCAACAAGGTGAAACGATCAACTACACTGGGAAAAATAGCACTTGTATATGTAACAGTGAACAATGCGCACAAATGGTTAATTCTCAAGCTATCAAAACAATAATGACCAGATCTCAGACATCACTTTGCAATACTGCGAGAATGACCTTTACATGCAAACACGCATACACACAAACACAAACGCATACACACTCACCAACTAGCCAAAACAAGAAACAGAAGTAAAAACGAGTCAGATTTGTTACCACTAGCATAATCAATTGAAAACCCAAAATGTATAAATATGTATGATTGTATAAGAGATGATTAGTATTCACGAAATAAATGGCCTTTATCCACTTTGTTGTTTATGTGTGTTCTGTGGTCTAATTAAATATATATATATATATATATATATATATATATATATATTATATGTATAAATTTCGATGATATATACGTTGGTTCAAACGTAAAATCTCATATGGTGGCATAGGCAATTCAGCAAGCAGACAGATTAGCAAATATTGGAACGCATTCTGGGACTCCATATTTAGCGGCACCAACCCACCTTTGCATGAAATTATTTAAATCAAGTTTGCGAGCTTGAAGTAAACACCAATCCCATTGTATTTAACCAGTCGTCGAACAACATAACAAAACTACCGCCAGCCGCAACGCGCTGACGCGTTTCGAACTTCCATTATCATCATCAGAGTACGACAGCAAACTGACTATCAAGGATCAAACCGCATTGAACATATACGGAAATATATATTAGATATGCAGCTCTCACCTCTAGCCTTTTCGCATACAGTGAGCTTGATTGGAAATTGGGCTGCACCATTTCTATGCAATCAGCAATCACCATAAACATACTGGCCTAGTTTAACGATAAGTGATTGCGCGGGTGGTGGTAGACAATTCTTTAAATCAAGTTTGCGAGCTTGAAGTAAACACCAATCCCATTTTATTTAACCAGTCGTCGAACAAAATTAAAAAACTACCGCCAACCGCAACGCACTGATGCGTTTCGACCTTCCATGATTATCATCAGAGTACGACGGAAAACTGACTATCGTTGATCAAACCGTATTAATTATATATATAGGGGAAGCAAAATTAAATATACGGCTCTCACCTCTAGTAGTCCCGAATACATTGACGACAGGTTAAATATAATGGTATTAGTGTTTAATTCAAGCTCGCAAACTTGGTTTAAAAAATTGAAAATATTTATGATTTGACTGACTGCATATCTAAGGGATTAGTCGTTAGTAGTTCATAAGGAAATCTGTTGCCCATTGAAAACAACAACTACATGCTGGATGAATTAATTATTGAAAAAAATATTTTTTAAGAACATCTGTTAACAATTTTCATAATTGTATATGTCATCACTCTGCATAATTTTATTATTTGAGGATATTTTTTTAGAGAATGTGTCAAATAAATTGTAATAATTATAAACTTTATATTTTTACTCATATCCACATCATTGCAATTAAATATGCAGCCCCTATAAGATTTTTTATCAATTATTAATTTTTCGCAACATTTTCTGTAAAATATCGAACCACTTTTTAATTAAACTTCAGAGAAATTTAAGATTGTTTAAAGTTGACGAATATTAGATATTCACAAAAACGTTTAATGTATTGTCTGGCTAAGAAACGCTGTTGGACAGAAAACCTGGGTATAATTGTGTTACTATCTATGGAAAAGTCAATATACGCTGAGACTGATTCCTATTAAGTCTTCATGTTTAAATAAGTGCTCCGCTCACTTCTTAACGCACATCGATTATACCCTTTATTGTTCCACCATAAACTTCCTCATAATAATGTGTCTCATATACATTCACTTTGAAATTTGTGATGCAGAAGAAAACGCGAAATTGAAATTGCTAGCATCAATAACCCTCTTAATAAGTCTTGAGTTACTATGTAGTAGGAGTTGCGCATCTAATCAAAAATTAGTTCATATATGACCAAAAGGATAAATCAAAGTCAGCATGAACGAAAAGAATAAACTCACGTGCACGTTCGTTTCGTGCTTGAGATTGCACAAATATAAGATTCTTCATTCCGTAAATACTGACTTTGGATTATCCATCTGATCATATTTGAACCAATCTTTTCCAAAGTGCGCAATACACAATACGTTATTGCCAATATATTAATTTTATGTAAAAAACGGTATATAACTTATCTATATAATCGAATGATTTCATGATTATCACGAAACGTGATAACAGACATCAATCAAATTCAGTGTTATGAGTTGCATTAGTAACAGGTGATCAGAAGTAGTTCTAATGCTCAATTATGGAGAAATTTAGCATATCTTAAAATCCATTTTGTTGGTACAATGTACAGTTTCGGAAAGCATAGTGTTGGTACCATGTACCCATTTGGCAACAATAATGTTGGAATTAGGTACTGCAACAAAAATCATAGTGGTGGTAACCATTAGAGGCTTGGTATATACATATTATATTTAGAGAATTTACCCTGATGCCGCATTGTTGAAGACTTTAACTCTACTACTGCATGTTTACACATTCGTATTGGAGATTGTACCCTCCCACATTCCCACATTCCTCACCCAAATAACTGGCGGGTATGGGGTGTAATACTGGCTCCTACTGATGAGTCGTCTGTAAGCACGAAACGAATGTGCACATGAGATTATACTTTCCATTCATGCTGACTTTGGTTTATCCTTCTGGTCGTGTTTGCACTAATCTTTTAATAGGTTATCTACACCTAATGCATAATTGCATATATATTATTTCACCGAAAGAAACATTTTCTAAGATTTTGGTTTATCTCAGTTATTTCTTACTAATTTTGTTATTGTAAGACATATGTTTAGGAAAATGATGAATAATTCGCCAGCAGTATTTGCGAATTATTGAAGCATGCAATAAATTTCTCACATTCAACAGAATTATAGAATTCGTATAACCGTTTTCGTGTGCATAAAAAACCAATTTATTCAGTTTCATATTTTTCTCAAGTATCTACAAATAAAAACTCTCTACATTTATTAAATGGCCAAGTAAAATAGAAAATGTTAGTCTGGAGAGAGTGTCAAGTTTACATTTACAATTTGTTTGGCCATTCAATGTATATGTATACATGCATACGTACATGTGTGTAGATTCCTGTGAAGAGTATGTGAAAGAAACGGTTCTGGCATCGGATGAAATGTCTTTATTGATATTGTATATGGACAGGGTACGTTGAACTATATTGAGGCTTACAATGCAAAATAAATTTGAAAATGCTAATTGGTTATAGAGTTCAATGTAATTGCAATTAAATTCAGCCACGGTTTCCGGGCGTTAAGATTTCATTTCTTTTTGTTTGTTTTAAAATTACAATTACGCATCAAATTTTATTTATTCTTCAGTATGGATATTTTATTTTCCTAAGGGTTCAATTAGTGACACTTAATTGTAACAAAATACATATATATAATATTATAATCTCACTAATTTTTAAAATAAATTATTGAAAATTTATCACTAACTTATTTTTAATCGGCAGAAATTTTAAAAAATTTCTGGAACATTTAATGCTTTACTTCAAGTTAAAAGTTTAATTAAGTTCGCACTCCATTGCCTTCAAATTTACAAATTTTGAATATTTAATGGACACCGGTGTAATTTGCCACAGGCAATGTTTTACAATATATTTTTAGAAGAATTGCATGTTTTGAGATGCAAATATGTTACGGTAAACCAAATTTCAACTGTTAATCAAGCAAATCCATTAACTTCGGACTTGATCGATATCTTTAAGCGCATGTCGCAGTAATCTTGACGTCAACGAATTAAATATGCAACAGTTAAATACTGTGTATTGCGAAGAGCTAATACATATACAATTATGTCTTACGTGTTGCGTAGGAAGCAATAAATCTTTTCAAATATGAACAGGAGTATAAAACAATGTCAGCATGAACGCAATGTGTAATCTCATGTGCACATTATTTTCGAGCTTACTGGCTACTAATCAGTAGGAGCAGGTATTACACCCTTTACCCATTACATATTTGGTTGAGCAATGTGGAAAAATTGGACGGTACAATCTCGTATATCAAAGTGTGAACCTGTAGTAGTGAAACTAACTTCAAACAAAGTCTTCGACAATGCAACTTCAAAGCAAACGCCTATAATATATATATATATATATATATATATATATATCTCTATATAACATATATATATATATATATATAAATATATACCAACCTGTATAGGGTACCAACAATATGGATGCCGAGTCGGTACAAGGCACCAACGGTGTGGTTGTTGTGTCAGTAGATGGTATCAGCACTACGTTGCCGAGTCGGTACTTTTATTATGAGATAAGAAATGACTTATACGCAAATGCATATAGAAAGGACGTTTAGAAAAATTTTATAGGAAGACAGCTTTTTCTTTATGAGTTGATCATAAAATGTATTCTAGGTATGACCCACCCGAAAGTTAAAAGTTATAAAGGGTTTTCAATAATATACTAGATATGAAGAACCATTGTGATAATGGTTTTGCAAATTTCTGCCTGTCAATGATAATTCAAATTGTCAGAAATTAAAGAGATGTTTAAAGAAGTCACACTTAATCTTTATTTTCAATTAGAGTCATCATTATTTTATGGTAAACGCTATCACCAAATCAGTAAAATTTGGCAGCTAGAGTGAAATAGTCAATGCTAATTGATACCAGCGTAAATTAAAAGAATCAACAGGATACAGGCAAAATCTGACAATGTAAACTGGACCCAAAATTGAGCAGTGAAATAAAATCAATAGCACTGGAACATAAAATTCGAAATCTATTCAGACAGTTTCTAGCATTAGGCAGTAAATTTATTATCAATCGTTGGGAATTAAAAAATAATAGAAAAACCATGAGTGCAGAAAATCATATACAAACTGCATTCTCCGGTATTTGAATGAGAAAAATGTTAAAAATTAAGGTAAGTGATTTGGAACACAGAATTATACATAAATTCATATATTATAATGGTTCTGATCTTACTCGCCAGTCAAAGTTGACCGTACTTAATATATTGCGATTTTTGTCAGCCCCTTTCTTTATATATACGTAATAGAAACACGGGAATTAATTAACAGATCTATTGAAATGAATTCGATAACTAACATTATTATTGAAATCGCTTAGGAAAAATAACTAGGCTTGATTTCGAACACAGAACTAACCAATTTTAGAAAGCAAGGGTTGTTTGAATACGAATAGGAGAATATCTCCAACAATGTGTAACTAATATTATACTAAGAATAGTTTATACCTGGTTATACAAATTCACCTGAATTTAATCAATTTTATGATTATTTATTAGCCAATCAATTGTGTTAAACTTCTTTTTTCCAGTTATTTTAGTTTATTTTAAAACATAGGACTAATATTTTGTCAGATAATTTTAAATGACTCATTATATGGATTATCTCCATATCTTAAAAATCTCATTTCGATCTATCATACTTTCTGATGCTGATTGTTTATAACTTCGTATTTTAAATTAGCTTTTCGCTTACACGCTAAAATTATGTCAATCGAACCTAACACGATATTACTTCTATGATAATTGTATTTCTTTTCTCAATCTTTAACTAGTTTAGTCCCCCTAATTACGTGCGTTAATATGGTAAAAATTAAATTTGTTATCTGACATCATCAAATAAAATGTTGGCACTTATTCATTGGTGATTCACTTATTGCTGTTTAACCGTGCGTTTGATTGTTATATATAAACCAATATCTATCTAGTTATGAATACAATTGGACCTATTTCAACTAAATTTATCATTTGTTCGTATGCTGTATCACACCGATATCAAGGCAAATCATAGCAAAGAAAATTTATGTTTTTTACCATCCTACATATCTATTTAGACACATGTGGTTACGTTTAAATTAGGTAAAATATGCTTACGTGTGGGGCAAATGCTGTTTCGAAGCATAACTGTCTGACTGCAAAAAAACACAGGTACATGAAAATAATTTTTTGAAACCCATTTCAGCGAAACATTTCTTTCAGGCAGTTCGAACAATATAAAAGCACTATTTGCGCACGAAAATGGAACTGATATATTACCTAATGTTTTGGTCTTACGAATCCATATTTTAGCATTTATTTTCATCATTTTTACTATGAATATTTTGTGACTTTCTGCCTCGGAAGCCGTTTGCAATGGTAAACTCATCTAAAACATAATTTGGCAAGTATCATGTCAAGTGGTCGTTTTCGTTAAAACGACTTCATTTATACTTACCGGTAGATCTCTTAACCATAACTGTGTGACGTGTATCTGTTGGTGTGCAAGTGTCTACACGTGTGCACTTGTTTATTTCAGCGACACTCGGAAAGTATTTGAGTTTAAATTGATAACACTAACACGCTGTAATTGAAGGCAAACACCTCGCCATTCAGAATCTGAATATCGCTTTGTGTGTGCATTGTGGTTTTCTGAATATCGTATTAATATTCGCTAAGAGGAATGTGATCATAGCAATGATCAGATTAAATAAATACATGAGGAGATTATTATTCCTATTGTTCGTAATCTGTGCAATAATTTACCTCTTTTGCAAAGATTACCTAAATGTTTCAAAAGATGTTCACCCTACTGAAAACCTAAAAGTTCCTGATGCAATTAAAATTATACAATTAATGTACCACAACCACGTGAAAATACTAAATAATACAATGATAAATAGTGCGTCAGAAGTAAGTTCAAAGGCGAGAAATGGATCTAACTCAACTGCTATTTTGCAGAGAACAAACAAAACGCAGTATAGTATTACAGAAAAATCTAAAGCTTCCTTTGAAGCACAGGTTAATGCTCATCTTGCAAGTTTAGTGGTCAGTCCGAGTAGACAGCGTTTCCTCGATAGTCTATTGCAGAAAAATATGGCAGAGCATCCTGGACGAAAGACGTGTGCTCATCGGTGTTCAAGTTCTGTGGTGCCAAACTCGGATCTTCGTCCTTTATTGCAACGCGTAGAGTATGTTTCGTTATTGGATTTGGAGAGCTGGTATGCATCGAAGGTAATCGCTGGACATTTAGCCTTTGTCATATTCATTAATCGAATTATTCATTAATAAAGTTAAGGGCTGTGTTCACATTTCATTCTGCTTAATGTTACATTCTTACTGATTAAAAGTTAATCTTGTCCACATACATCAATCGTCTTATTTACTGATATAACTTCAAAGGGCGAAAAATTGCATAAAATCGTTATTTAAGAGAAAAGTCGCTAATTTAATTCGTTTGCTACCTAAGGTATTGTTCTTGATTCAAAACATCCAACACACACATTATTGGCATTAAATTGTTAAAAAGTAAATTGATATGCGTATGTTGAGGCCTTGAAGGGAAATGAGACTTAACTGAGTAATACGGGGTTTTCAACAGATGAATTTGCGAATTAAGCATGACTTATATTTAACGGACATTCATGGTGAAGAAGGACCCATACATTTAGGCAAAGGTATCAGCAATTAGATTGTACCTCAGAAATAACAAATCAAGACAAAGTAAAATTGGAAAAAAAGATTATACAGTAAAGCTGTAGGTAGTATGTTATATTGGTCGTTACTTCTTCTGTTTCTTATCCTAGGGAGATCTGTTTACACAAATTTGAGTCCCCGTGAGCGTATCGACAGGCGGTGTTTTTATTTATAATTAATGTGGATCAGTTAAGCTAGCTGAATGCCAAATATGTGTAATTTTAACCGCTCAACCAATTCACTGTTTCCTCTGTGAATCAAGTCTGCGAGCTTGAAGTAAACACCAACATCATTGTTTTTAACCAGTTATCGAACGACATAAAAAAACTGGTTAAATACAATGGGATTGGTGTTTACTTCAAGCTCACAGATTTGATTTAAAGGATTGTTACCACCTCTCGCGCAAAAAATTATTGTTTAATTCACCGTTTTGTTGAGAGCTGAATTGTGCATATGAGTTATTTATGAAAATTTCATTCCTCGCACATTCTATTTTTTTTTTATTTTTAATCAAATTTTCGATCATGGCATAAACACGTGACCCATTACACACATAAAGTTGTTAGCATAAGCTCCGCATTGTACATTGTGCAAAAGAAAATTACTTCAGTAGAACGGGCGCAGAGTTGCTCAGTGGTAAGAACACCAGATTGCGTTGCAGACATTTCCAGGTTCGAGCCCTGTCAGCGACAAATTCTGGCCAGTACGTGATGAGTTCCCAATAAGGACGAAACCGCTCCGCCGGGTGAAATTCTTTTTCCACACAAACAATGCTTAGTTTATAGTGAAAAAGTATGTACATACGTGGTCAGGTGTTTGTATCATGATCGCTATCATCTTTAAAATTAGTTCTTATCACCGACTGTCAAACTGTTGTTTAGGCAATTATATAAACCTTCTATTATTAGTTGCGAGATGGAATGGCCCTCATTTTTACAGAAATTTAGTTTTGATCAGCAGTTTGTTTATGACGAATCGACATATTTACAATCACGTGGGTGAAGTGACATTTTTCTCGTCCTCATTAAAATACTGTTTGATTAACTTTTTTTGTCCTAAATCGGGATTCAACAAGTGCTCTAACATTTCATCACTGCCATAACTTGTTGTTAAGTGATCATCGCTAAGGATAGGTCTGCACTTATGTTCTCTCTCTCTCTCTCTCTCTCTCTATATATATATATATATATATATATATCGCCATATATATATATATATATATATATATATATATATATATATATATATATATATATATATAACCACAACTGGTTGTAACTCTGGCATGATTTCATTGACTGCACAGGAATTATTACGGGCCATTTCCAGTCCGGTACGATGTATGCGAGACCACTAAGGGTTGTTGGTTTTATACCTAACTGCTTTCCATGTATGTGCATTTCGGATTGATCCTCGATAGTCAGATTTCCGTCGTTGTCTGACGATGATCATGGAAGGCCAAAGCGCGTCAGTATGTGTGACTAACGGCAGTTTAGCAATGTTGTTTGACGACTGGTAGAATAAAATGGGATTGATATTTACTTCAAGCTCGCAAACTTGATTCAATTAAAGTGGTGTCGATGGTTGGTTACACTGACAATCAAATTTGTAGTTTTGTTATGTTGTTCGACGACTGGTTAAATAAAATGGGATTGGTGTTTACTTCAAGCTCGCAAACTTGATTTAAAGTATTGTTACCACCACTCGCGCAATCAATTATTGTTAAATTGTATTGCCTGTAAATGTATATGTGGCGAAAGCTACAAAGAGTTAATGTTCGTGACTGCATAGAAATTGTGCAGCCGACATTTCCAGTCAAGTTCAATGTATGCGAGACTGCTAGAGGTGAGAGCCGCCTATCTAAATTTGATTTCCATAGATATTCAATGCGGTTTGATCCTCGATGGTCAATTTGCCGTCGTACTCTTACGATGATCGTGGAAGGTCGAAACGCGTCAGTGCGTTGCGGCTGGCGGTAGATTTGTTATGTTGTTCAACGACTGGTTAAAACAATTGGATTGGTGTTCACTTCAAGCTCGCAAACTTGATTTAAATAATTGTTACCACCACCCGCGCAATCAATTATTGTTTTAATCAAATGTGTAAGCAGTTGAAAGTATTGTGTAGTAGACCGAAGTCTGCTATTTGAGCATGATTGCCTGAATGTAAAATGTGCTCTGCCATGGTCCGTTGGCCAGATCCTATGATCGCATTCCAAGTAATATTCGGCGGCAAATACTGAATAACAGACGTGATAATGCGCAAGCAGAAGGTTCCATAGAATATGTAGAATGTAATAAAAAGCAACACTTTATCCTCGGTTTTAATCGAATCCGAACGCGCTTCTTTGTGTGTATTTGCTTGGTAGTTTAGGCACACTAACACATTACCAATTTTGCCCAGTGTGAGGTTCATAGATTTTCGTTTTGTTATGCAGATTGAATTCCACCTCTGTTTGCGTTATTTCAAGGTTTTTTCGCTTTAGAAGCAGTGTTTACGCGCCTGATTGCATTAACGGTATGAAACCTAAATATCTCGTAAAGTTGGTCCTCCCGAATGAAAGTAAATAGTATAACTTTTGTATTGTTTACAAGAATTACAACTAGATTTTGAAACATAATATCAAATCGAAGTGGTTATTCTTTTACACCATATTACCTGTTTGTTTAATTTAATAGGTAGAGTAACAGATATTCTAGTCTAGTTTAGAAACGCCGAAAATAAAATCGTGTATTTTCAATGTGCCTTATTGCTTTAACCAAATTTAATAAAGTTATGCTTCAATACAAAACGACTCTCTCAATTTATATGACCAATGCACAAAAAACCAACGAACTGAAAACTATACTTTGTAATTAAATCACGGTTGAGTTTTCGCGTGATTTGCAGAGTAATTTTTGGTAAAACTTGGGGTCATGTTTAGTGAAAATGCACTACCATACCGCAATTTTAATCAATGTTTTATTTTATCTAAATAATAAAAATTCGTTTAGTGTGTCTGCGATAATAAGGATATAGCTACGCTACACCAGTTGGCAAGACAGCTTGCCTAGCCTATTTTGAGGCGTGACAGACTGTGAAATAACATGACGCATTGTTGAACCTCGCGAGCTTAGCTGTGCCGTGTGAGTGTTTTGTTAAAAATTAGACCACAGTTTGGTGTAGTGTCTGGTTTAAATCGTCTTTATTCCTTAAAAAAGGAATGCTTTTCTCTTCCGAATTCAGTGCTATGTTTGTGATCTTTCTGGTTTCACCGAGTTCGAATGAAGACAAATGACCAATTAGTACATGCGTTGCGATAATATTGCCTCGCCCGCAAAGACATAATACTCCTGACTACCTATTGGGATTTGCATGATGCAGATCGTTGTGTTTAACCGTTACTACGGTTATTCAAATTACATGTTTGTTCAGACCGATTCCTTTAAATGACCGCGGAATTCTTCGCCATCACCATCCTGCTTGAAACACTAGAGCATTGATTTGGAAAGAGTGACACATTGAATAGGAGATCCCGGTAAAACAAATATTTTGAAATTTGGAGTAGAACTACGTGTCCGACGGTGAATTTACCCGCCTATGCTAAGGTTTGCTCAGAGTGCGGTTGCTTCTTCGAGTGGGCTACATAATTAACTGCTTGCGCGATTGCACAATTAAGTTTCACATTTTTAGAAAATGACAAATTTTGAGCAGGCTGCCTGATCATCCAGTTTGATTGCCTAAAATATTCTGCCGGTTGTTGTTTGGCGTCAGTTTTAACATCTAGGTGAACAGTTGTGGTTCGCCGTTTTTCCAAGGTCTCAAAATGTTCTGCAAAATGGATAGAGTGCTAATTTTCCTTTGGGGTTCCTTGAACCTCTTTTGAGTTACACATTATTTTAAAATTATACCATTCACATTACTCATATTTCATTAGAATATTCGCAACCTGAGTTTAAATGTTTCCTTGTAAACGATATTGACGTTAATGAATAATTATATAAGTAGATATATATATAATCTTTAAAAGAAACATGTTGCGCGACAGGGAATAGATTATTTACCTGATTTTCGGATTGGTACCGAATTGTTTGAATCCACTGTCTTGATGATTTCGCCAAATATTTCGATGTCCGGGTATGGAGATCTTTTTCAATGGTAAGCATTTCACCCACTAAGTTGACAATCAATATGTCAAGTGGAAATATTAGTTTAAACTGCCCTGTTTATACTTTTTGTAAGATCTGTTAAGCTTAACTTGTTTTTTTTTAAATTTTCCACTTGACATATTGATTGTCAACTTGAGTAATTAATGCTTACCATTAACGTCTCCATAGATAATGTTGGCGAAAATCGGAACGATAGTTCAATAGTCGTACGCAATCCGAAATCGAAGCATATATATATATGTATATATATATATATATATATATATATATATATATATATATATATATATATGTAAATATATATATATATATATATAGGCAGAAATTTGTGCTATTTGTAATAATTAACTATTTAGTTTGCTATTATAACGCTTATTCCAGAAGAAATCAGCCAAATAAGCTCCATTACATGGATCTGCTTTTTCGAGAATAGGATCGTATATTTGTTTATGCTCCTGGAAGGGCATGCCGCATAATCTTACACATCTCATGAGCAAAAGTAATGTATCTAAATACTTTTTTATTCACAACAGAAAATAGTTAAATAAATTCATTGAGGTCGTAAGTTTGGTCGTTATATACGGGGTGCCAGTAGGAAAATTTCTTATGAGTTCTTGAATAACGACATCTTCCAAATGCTAACCCAGTCATATATTCATGCTCTATAACATTTGTAATTTCACTAGGTGTTTATCGTATTGTTTTATCATTAAGCATTGTTATTTACATGATTTGTCAATAGGAAGATGCATATTTAATAGACAGGACTTGCTTAATTTATTCAACGCGATTTCAGCATAAAATCCTAATTCCATAAGAACGACCATTTTATTCGTTTTGCTGTGCGTAACATACACATTTAATAATTTTTTTAAATATTTCATACTTTCGTAAATGTAGTATCGTATTTTCTTAATAGTTCAACGTTGACATGTGGATAAGTTACTTCTTGAATGGTTGCGCTGTGCGAGCCTTGAATGTTGAATCTCAGCGATTGGCTTTCGCAGGTTCTCGCTTTGAACTATCAGTTTCGCAAAGATCCGATTGATCCCCCATTTACAAGTACACGATTTTTTTAGCCTTATAGGCTGGATGCGAATTCGTTTCTTTCTTCCGAAGGCATCAACTTCGTTAATACTAACCACCGGAAATGAGGTACTATCTAATTTCGTTGACTGGCTAGGTGTCGGAACATCATTTCCTCTTCCATCATTAGACCTCTAATCACATATATATATATATATACACACAGCAAAATACTCACAATAGCAGATTTAAGCAAATGTGGTAACCTCATATAATTTTTGACTGCTGAAATGTTTTTAAACCTAGTATTGGTTGCAGTATCTTTACTCTATATATGTATATGACTTGCTTGACAACACCAACTCCAACAGCCTGTATATATATATATATATATATATATATATATATATATATACCATATATACCTATATATATATATATATATATATATATATATAGTTTTACAAATGCACCAATCGCAAATTCCAGGTATACGTAATCTCATCCCATATAGAGTATAGATACTGAGTCCAATTCCCTGTTTAAAACGATAAGTACTTCAAAAATTGAAATGGAAATAGAACTGTTTTGAAGCGAGGTTACCACATTTGCTTAGATCTGCTATTGCGAGTATTGTGTTGTGTAAATATGTGACTACAGGTATGGCGATGGAAAGGGAAATTATGTTCTGACACGTAGCCAGACAATGAAAATTAGATCGTGCGTCATTTCCAGTGGCTAGTATTAACCACATTGATGTCTTCGGAGAAAAGGGAAGAATACGCACCCAGCGATTAAGACAAACGAGACGCGTACTTGGAAACAAGGATAACTGACAACGCGCGAACGCTAATCGCTGAGATTCAACATTTGGACAGTTTGTCAATCAGAAGACGTATTTTGGGACAGATTAGTCCTATTTTAAATATTTTCACACTATTTCTGCATATATTCATTGATTCTTTTGCGATTGAATGTTACTAGCTATGCTACGTTTTGTCTATGAAATATTTTATTGTTCTAAATTGAATTATTCTAAAATATACTCTGTTGCTTTCTATTTAACATGCAATTATTTGTTCCCCATTGGTATAACTGCGGTAGACTGATCTTATTAAAATGATTCTATGTAAATTCAGCATTTATTCCCAGTCCCATCATATCCCTGGCGATAACTAGATTTACTCTTTTTGGCAATATATATATATATATATATACTATATATATATATATATATATATATATATATATTGTGTACACGCATGTAACAAGTTTTGTTATGAAAAGAATTTAAATTTAACAAATGTTTGTAATTACGTCCTCTGGTAAAAGTAGTATGGAATTTAAGAATTAAAATAAATTGATATGTGGATGACTTCTCTATTTGACAACGAATGTTAGATAGAGTGGTCATCTACAAATGATTTCACGGGACATTTAGATACTGTTTTTTTGCGAAGAACTAGTATATCAAGTGTTGCGTACCTAGTAACAAATAAGTTCAAATAGGATCAGAAGTATAAGTCCAAATCAGCATGAATGAAATGTATAATCACATATACATATGCGTTTCGTGTTTACTAGCGACTCATCAGTAGGAACCAGTATTAATCTCTACGCCCACTATATATTTGGGTCAGGAATGTGGAACAATTTGACGTTAGGTACTTCTATATGAATGTGTAAACCTTCATATATAGTCTTCGAATGAGATTTCAACGTCAGCTCACTGTATAATAACCTATATATATATATATATATATATATATATATATATATATATGCCATATATATATATATATATATATATATATACTCTCTCTTTCCAATAAACGGTACAAGCACTATAGTTGTCTTATCGTTACATGTTGTACATGAGACTACACTTTACATTCATGCTGAATTTGATTTATCCATCTGCTCTTATTTGATCTAATTTGTTACTAGGTTTGCAACACCTAATACAGAATTGCATATATATTAATTCTCCGCAATAAACAGTATCTAACTTTAATGTAATGACTACCGCAAAAAGTGATAACTGATATCGATTAAGACCAGAGTGTATGGCTATGCTGGAGTAAAAATATTCATACGTAATTGAATTTCTCAATTCTGGTAAATTAATCATATCAAAAATTTAATTATGTTGTTACCATGTACCGACTTTGCAGCCATACTGGTGATACCATGTAACTATTCGTCATCCATATTGTTGGTTTTAGGCACTGACTCACCAATCATATTGTTATTACGATTTACAAGCTCGGTATGTTTTATAAACTGTGAGCTGGCTTTGAACTCGCTCTGACGATGACTCTATATCAAGTTTGCTCTAAAACTGCAGGTTTACGCATTCGTATAGAAGATTTTACCGTCCAATTGTGCTGTATTCGTACCCCAAATATTTACTGAGCATAGGGCACAATACCGGCTGCTTCTGATGAGTCGTCAGTAACCACAAAACGAATGTGCACGTGAGATTTTACATTCCGTTCATAGTGACGTTAGTTAATCTTTCTGATTCTGTTTGATCTAATTTGTTACTAAGTGCGCAACACCTAATGCACAGCTGCATATATATATGTATATAGCATATATATATATATATATATATATATATATATATATATATATATATATATATATATATATTCAATACAATGAGTTTTCGTAAAGCTCGCATTTTCAAGAATATATATATATATATATATATATATATATATATATATATATATATATATATATATATATATATATATATATATATATATCGGTTCTGCGCAACAAAGCACTTATTCTTAAATATACTTCTCTTTATTAACTGATTCAGTGTGAATTTGGCATAGACTGCTGTTCACATTAGAGCTGAAATTTTGCTAATTTGATTATATTTGGCATATAAATGGTTAAATCGTTCTATTTTTCCTTATTGTTTAATGTAGTATGGCATTCTCTATTTGACATGCATTGGTATTTGGATACTTCGCCTATTTGGAGTTGCACAGAAAATAGACTGTTCTTGTGTAAACTATTCTGTTTGATTTCGGTATATACTCCTGGCTCTATAAGAACCAGAATGTTGCATAAATTGTCATTCTTATTATATAAACTAAATAATCGTTCAATACCTAATATGTTCGAGAATGCTCTTGCCTAAAATATGCAATGTAGCTTCGAAAGATTTTTTGACGGGTTATATCGAGCATGCTACTAGGTTTTTTGTGCCTTATCCAAAAACGAAATGATCGTACTACAATTAATTTTGTTTTTAAAACGTAGTGTCACTTTCCAATGCAGAAGTAGTCATGCGTGAATGACTTTTATTTCTCACAATTTATCCTACAGAAACAGGTATTGCCTAAAAGATTCCACGCGACCTGGGCGTATGCAACTAGTCCCGTTTAGTGCCATAACTTTCCTAGGTTTGCTGTGCTTAGTACACAAATAGAGTAATCGAGTTATATTTGATTCATCGTAAATGAAGCCTTCAGTTGTGTATTGGATAAGAATCGATGTTTGACTGATTTTCTTAAGTGAGTCCGCAAGTTGGATTGGCTGTTATTATTCAAATTTTTCCGTTTTGAAATCGCCATGTAACCGTGGTCCCGTTTCAATATTCATTTATTTTAAATGAAGCATTCTATTGTCTAATGAAGAAGCATTACCATGTGGAAGATTTGTTAATTTGAGTAGGCTGGATAGACTGGTCCTATGTAAATTATCTGTGTGAATAAGGCATGAACTACAATTCCCATTATTTTTAACATATCACTAGGCGTTTCTTTCTAAGTTCGAAATCAATTAGTCAATTGAATTGGGGATGCAAGCTACAGCAGCATGTTTTGCTTAAATGATGTGGTGTGACCTCAGCTGTACACCTATTCCCATTATCTATTAGATTTTCTGTGCTTACTATACAAATAATGTAATCGATTTATATTTAATTTATCGTAAATGAAATATTCGTTTGTGTAATTAAAAAAAATGTTTTGTATGTGTGAAGGTCTGGTCTCATTTATGTGATTGCAGAGCGATTTCGTCATGCACTAGTGGTCTAATAGTATCTTGCCTGTTTCGAGTTTTCATACGCTTAGTATATAAATAAATAATACCCTATAAATTTCATTTTTTTAAGTAAAAATTCTAATGTTTAGTTGATCATAATTGATTTGTGGATGAGTTGCTAATTTGTTTAGGCATGTTGAATAGCATGGTCTACTTCTATGATTTCGTTTGATTATGGCAACCCCTCATCGTCACCTTACTGCTAATATTTTACTTGCCTCGCTACGTTACGTATAGAAATTAATCAATCGTTATAGATTTATGTTTTGTAATTGAAGTATTGTATCGTCTATTTTTTAAAAAATAATTCATATTTGTATTATTTGGATATCTCAATACGCATGTTGGATAGTCAGGTCTTATGTAAGTGATTCCATGCGATTTTGGTAATCACTCATTATCCTAATTACGCTGTTAAGTATAAAAATCAGTTCCTCATTTTATATTTTATTTTTAGCTAATAAATAATTTATTGTCTTCTAAAATATAATTTATATGTGGAAGACTAGTGTATGGAAGTAGTCATGTTGATTAGGCCGGTCTCATTTAAATGACTCCATGTGAATTCTGGCATGAAATCCAAATCAAATTATAGAGAGTATACACTATGTACGTTATGCATATTATTTAAATTTTGGTGATATTTTAAACATTTTATTTATCTTAAACGAATTTTTGTAATGTGCAATCAAATCTATTTGTTATGTGGATAATATGACTTGTGGGTACATGTGTTGGATATATCGGAATTATTTTAATGATTCCGAATGAATTTGGCATGTACTCGAGGTCAAGTATTGGCTAGTCTATTACTAGGTCAGACATGCTTGGCATTGAAATTAATTATTCGTTTTAAATTTAATTCTTTAATATTTGAATTATTTATTGTCTAATACAGTTAACGATTCATGTAGCTGAGTACACCTGTTGGAATACTGGTACAATTTCAAATTCTCTCCGTGAATCTCGCATATAATCTAGATTTAACTATATCTAGCACTGTATAGATTAATAAACATCTCATATAAAATTAAATAAAACTTTATTTTTCGAACTTTTATGTTATGGCTGTTCTCATGAAACTTTGTTTTGTTTTTAAAAGATATTGGAATTTTTTGGAATTTTCTTTTTTACACATTGTCGAAGATATTCACCTGTCTGTGGTGGTTTATAATTGAGTCCTGGTGAGATTTTAAATTTCATGATTCTGGCTTAAGACAGTTTGTCGATAACTTATTGAAGTTCGCAACGAAGTTATTATTCCTAATTTATTTTTCGGGGAGGATCTCGAATTTGCTTCACATAGTTGTCATGGATATTTGTTTTCAAGGTGTTCAAAATCTGTTCAATCATCTGCTACATACAGTAAGTCGGTGAGCGCACATATTATTATAATAAATATATTGTATTAAAATTAATTTTAATATTACCGCCAATAATGAAATTACTGTGGATACAGCAGACTTAAGAAATGTATATTAAGAGATAGTTTTGAGGGATTAATTTGCTCTAAATTTGACGATCATTATGTGCATATGGGTAATCTGAGCCTGGCGTCTCAGAGGCTCTTTTATTGTAGTGACAAGAGGGACTCTACAGAATGTTCCTATAATCGTTGAGCTTTGTATTAGAATAAATTAATCGGTCAAAATTGTATTTTCTTAAATAAAGCATTATAAAGTCTAGTCGAATTAATTGATATGTGGAAGCGTTCAGTGTCTCTGAACGTATTGTTTAATTAATTAATCAATTCAATTTTTTTGTCAAATAAATTGTTTTATTCTTTATTTTATTGTCTACTCGAAAACAATTGGTATGTGGATTATCTGTGCATCCCAGTATGACTGTTGGATTGAATGTTCTTATGTAATTGATTCATTGCGATTTTGGCATTAACTCTAGTTTCAACGATGGCAAGCATATTCCTTACTTGGCCCGGCTTAGTTTATATATTAATTAATCCGTTCATATTTCATTCCTTGCAATTTAATAATTCATTGGCCAGTGGAAACTAATTGTTATATGAATGATTTGCTTTAAAAACTGATCTAGTTTAAGTTATCATGTGTGAATATAACATGCAAATTCTCCGTGCCTGGTATATAAATAAAACGATCGTTTTAAATCTCATTTCTCGTAAAAAAGTGCTGTATTGTCTAATAAAAGAATTGAAATTTGAATCGTTTTTGTAACTGACTATGCACGTAGATATACTTGTCTTATTGAAATAATTGCTTGCGAATTTGTCATGTATATTGTTCATCATATTATTTAGTGTGATTCCAGATTTGTTACGCATAGAATATAAATTACTTAAACGTTTTAAATTTAATTTTTTTTGTAAATGACGTATTCAATTGTCTAATAAAGAATTATTGATAGGTGTGTGTATATGATTTGTATATCTCAGTACGCGTGTTGAATGGATAGGTCTAATTTAAATAATTACATGTGATTTTGGCAATTAATCCTAATACACTAATGTCGATAATGTTGCTTATAAGACAATGCTTAGTTTCGAAATGAATTAATCAATTTAAATTTCATTCTCATTTAATGTAAAATGTAATGTCTCATGAAAGATAAGTTATATGTGACTTATTTTTTGATCTTGATATGCATATTGTACAAACTGATATTAATAAAATAAATGCGTGTCATTTGACAAGTAATACCGATCTAATTATAAATACCTTGTTGCTTTGTTCGATAACCTTTGTATAAAACGTTATTAATATTATTACATATCATTTTTCAAATGAAGCATTGAAAACACTTATCCTAATAATTTATACGTGAATGAATGGCGTATCTATGTAGGCATGTGGATGGACTTATCCTATATAATTGATTCTGTGCGAATTTGTCATGTATTTCTTATTTCATATTAGCTACTAGGCTTCTAGCTTCGCTATGTATAGAATATAAATTAGTAATTAGTTTGAAAGTTAATTTTTCGTAAACGATATATAGAAGTGTCTAATAAAAAATACTTGATATGTGGATGTTTTGTATACTTCAGCCGACTGGCTGAAAGTTCATGTCTTAAATACACTATTCCGTGAGATTTCTGCACTTACTCCTTATTCACTAATGGCGAGTATGTTTCTATTTAGACATTGCATAATTTATAAGTAATTAATCCGTTTAAATTTAATTATTATTTAAAGCAAAATTTTTTGTCTGATTAAAAATAATTTCTATGTGAATTAATTCTCTATCTGAATATGCACGTTGTATAAACAGATTTTTTTTAAATGAATGCGTGTCAATATGACAAGTAATACCGATCTAATTAGAAATAGCATGTTCCTGTGGTCGATAAGCTTTTAATGAGAAGTAATTGATACTAGTACGGTTCATTTTTAACTAAAGCATTCAAAACACGTAACCTAATAATCTATATCTGAATGATTTGTCTATCTGTGTGCGCATGTGGAAGACTTGTCTTATTTAAATGATTCTACGCGAATTTGACAAGTATGTCTTATTTTATATTAGCTGATATGTTTCCAGATTCGCTATGCTTGGAATATTAATTAATTAAGTGTTTTAATTGTCAAATAAAGAAAGAGTTGATAAGTGAATATTTTGTATATCTCAGGACGCAAGTTGAATGCATAGGTATAACTTAAAAATTCCGTGTTCTTTTGGCACCTACCCCTGATCCACTAATGGCGATAATGTTTCTAATTCGACAATGCTTAGTTTTTAAACGAATTAATCAGTTTAAATTTTATACTTATTTAATGAATAACTATTGTCTAATGAAAAATCATATTTACGTGAGTTATTTGTGTACCGGAATATGCATGTTGCATAAACTTGACTTATTTAAATGATCACTTACGAATTTGGCATGTATTGCTGAAACAAAAATGGAATTTATATTATTTTATCACTATATATTTAAAATGATGCTTCTTAATTTCATTTGTCATAAACGAAGTAATATACTGCATAATCAGAATTTGTCAATACTTGGTTCATCTGGCTGTCTGTGTACACGTGTTGGACATACGGGAATAAATTAAGTGATCCCGTATGATTTTTTTCATGCATACGAGGTCCCATACAGGCGATCGTAATACGAGATCCCTTATGCTTTGTATTGAAATTAATTAGACGTTTCAAAAATTTAATTATTCATAAAGGATTAGTTTATTTTGTAATGGAAGTTAGTTTATCAGTGAATGATTTGCTGTTCTCTATCCGCTAGTTGTAACAACTGATTTTATTGCACAGATTCTGTATGAATTTGAAACGCAGGACTGTTTCAATCATGGCTAGTATTTTTGGTGCTTCATTAGGATTAGAACGAAAAAAAATTATTCATTTTAAATTTCTATTTTCGTGAACGAAGCATTGTAATTTCTGATCAAAACATTTGATATGTGGATGACTTGTGCATCTGTGCACGCATATTGGATAGACTGGTCGTGTTTAAACAATTCAGTGCGAATTTGCTAAGTACTTGTGAAAACATACCGGCAGGGAATTCCTCGGATCTCTATGCTGTCTAAAATTTAATTAAATATTTTCGTAAATAATAAAAATGTTATGTCGTTGCATCGTGGTTAAAGCGGCAGACACCAAAGAAGACGTTCCCATGATCATTCCCTGTCCGCGGCAAATTCTGGACACCAAGTGAAGAGTTCTCAATACATAAGAAACGAGTCAACTGGATGAATTTCCTTCACCTCAATACAAAATGCTTAGTTTATACTGACAAATGTATGTACATATTGAACCAGATACTTATATTAAGATGGCAACCTCGATTGAAACAATTGTTATCACAGTCCGCGCAAATAATGTTCGTTACATTATATAAATGTCCTAGTTTTAATATAATGGATTGCGTTCTAGGTTCCTCTGCTATATATATATATATATATATATATATATATATATATATATATATATATATATCTAGTCAGGAAGAAAAAGTACATTCATAACAAAGTGGATAATGGCCATTTATTTCGAGAATACTAAACTTCGCTCTACAATCTTTCATTTATATACATTCTGGGTTTACTTTTTAATATGTGGGTGGTAACAAATATGATTTGGTTTTCTATTTCTTGTTTTGGCTGATTGGTAAGTGTGTATGCGTTTGTGTCTGTGTGTGTGCCTATTTTCATGTAAAGGTCCTTCGCACTTTATTCTAAAGTGATGCCTGAGATCTGGTCATTATTGTTTTGATGGCTTGAGAATTAACCATTTTTGCGCATTGTTCCCTGTTACATGTATGAGTGCTATTTTTCTGAGTGTAATCTTTCGTTTCACCTTTAAGCGCAAATTTGTGTTTTTCACTTGGTAACAGCGCAAGTGCGGATTGCAGTTGAACGCTCATATTGTTTGAAAATTTATTTCACCGCTTGTGCATTTGTTTTTTCCTATTCAGTTTGTTGCCAATCCGATTGAATGTTTGTTGATTCTTGTCGAGGACTTGTTTGGTTTTGACTGGATACTAGTAGTTTGTTGTTGAATTTTGTTATTCGTGGCCATTCGATTAGAATATCATGTTGATGAAACTTTTGAATATTAAGGTCAGATGCTTGTTTTTTATATAAAGGGCTTCATAAATAAATAATAATTTTTCTGATTTTGCTTTATGTAGAATTGAGAAATTGGTCGAATTGATTAGGTGCCCCGTTTCCAATACATGATTGGAAATAGCTGATATTCCTGACAGTGCAAAGACTTTGTTAACCAATTTCGATTGTAAATGTTGCTGGATTCTCTCCAAATCATTCAAAGTCTACAAATTCTCGTGTATGTGCGGTAGCACATATATCGGACTTACGTAGAAGCAATTCATAAACAGAATCCAGTAACATTTACCACAGAAATTTATTAACGAAGTCTGCACTAGAAAAATCAGCGATTTCCGATCATATATTGGAAACGGGACACACAGTCAATTCGACCGCTTTCTCAATTCTACATAAAGCAAATTCAGAAAAATTATTATTTATTTATGAAGCCCTTTACATAAAACAACAAGCACCTGACCTTAATATTCAAAAGTTTCATCAACATGATTTTCTTATCGACTGGCCAAGAATAAAAAAATTCAACAACAATCTACTATTATCCAGTCAAGACCAAACAGACCCTCGAGTAGAATCAACAAACATTCCATCGAATTGGCAACAAACTGAAGAGGAAAAAACAGATGCGCACAAGACGACAGAAATTTCCAAACAATATGAGCTTTCAACACTGCAATCCACACTTGCACTGTGAAGAACACAAATTTTCGCAAAAAGGTGAAACGAAAGACAATTCGAACAAATGGTTGATTCTCAATCCATCAATACCACATCTCAGATATCACTTTTCAATAAAGTGATAAGGATCTTTACACGCAAACAAGCACACAAACACAAACGCATACACACTTAACAATCAGCCAAAAAAAGAAATTGAAAACCGAGTCATATGTGTTACCACCCACATATTCAAATGTAAACCCGAATGTATA
>JAQBSW010006609.1:0-47119 GCA_029291075.1 Eudiplozoon nipponicum | reverse complement strand
TTTGTTACTAGGTACGCAATATCTCATAAGCAATTTTGTACATTAGAATTCTCCGCTTAAGAGAAAACACAGTATTTGACATTTGAGTTTTGCGGTGTTGGTATTTCTAATTTTGATTACCGTGACATCGCAACAGTAAAAAAATGTTCGATACTTTCTCTCTCCCCTACAACATTCTGCACACGAGATGAGATAATTTTTTAACCGGTTATTTGAGATAGCTGCAATTATATATAAAGCTTGGTTTGCTAATTGCAGATAGATGCGGATATATATATATATATATATATATATATATAATTTAAAGTCGCTGGAGTGAGGCTTTATGTGCGCTAGGCATAAGGTGTATATTGAGTTTAGCTGTGACAACCAAATTTAAAACTATTGGTGAGTCAAAAAAATAATATATCATTAGAACGGTTTCGGAACGAGGTTACGACATTTGCTAAAACCTGCTATTGTGAGTATAGTGCTGTGTATAGTGACCTGATAATGGTACTGGATAAAACGCACCGAAATGCTGTCGTTAAAAAAAGATTTGATAGAACCGAATTTACAATGATCAGTTAGAAAGGGACGAATACACTCCCAACCTGATCGAAGGCAAAACAGACACAGAAAAGGAAATTGTAATCAATCGGCTCTTTCTAAAACTGTTGGCGCAAAACTACAAACCGCGTACGCAAAACGCTGCATTGAAAAATATTTGCAATTTTCCACAAGCGTATAAATGACACAATTAATTGTACGGGAAGTGATAAAACCTCTTTAAATCAAGTTTAAGAACTTGAGATAGAGACAAAATCTATTGATTTTAACAAGACGCACAATACGGTTGAGAACCCGATAATCAAACGTACTGTCATATTTCAACTTTCTCATTGGCATCATCAGTGAAAAATGGAAAACTGACTATCGATGATCAAACTACAGTGCATTGGTAAGGTGGGATAAATACACTATGTGGCTGTTACCCCTAGTAGTATCGCAAACATTGTACTAATCTGAATTCTTCTGCTGCATAATTTCTGTGCAATCACGTAAATAACGTTTCGCAGCCTTCGTTAGACGAATATAATTTATACAATTAAACAGTCATCAATTTCGCGAGTGGGATAATACTTCTTTAAATAAAGTTTCCAAGCTTGAGATAAAAAAATAATCCTATGTTATTAAGCCGGTACTGACGCATTTCTACCTTCCATTCTTATGTAATTTAGTTAAATTTATTAATAAAATAAAAGACTAACTTTTTAGTTAGCGTCAAGAAGATAAAAGTATATGATATTTTATTGGATATTTATTTTAAGAAATTTACTTGTTAAAATTTCTTGCCTAAATTTCGTCTTTTAATTGTTTGTTTCGTGACTTTGGCATAAATTTGTAGAAATCTTAATATCGGTTAACTGCTTTATAATGCCTATATTTTAGAGCCAAAGTCAACATAGTAATAATTCTAATAACTGCAATAATATTATTAACTTAAACAAATGCAAAAATTCACATAGAGTGATGTGAGGGAGATTGCCTGATTACAATATTTGCGAATTCAGAAGCGTTTCAGGCAAAACACGATTAACAAAGTGGACTCAATTCCGCAATAAACTGTGTTAATTTTTAGTAATCATAATCGAAACCAGATTGATTTCCGTGTGTTTCACAAGGTAAGGAATTACAAAGACGTTTTGCCTGTTGAAGTATTTGATTAAGATGTATTTTCTCAGAAGCTTAATAAGAAAAAAAATCTGTCTAAACTAAATATAGAAGAACGTATTTTCCAAGAGTATTTTTTTCAACACATGCATATACATTGTCTTTCTGCTTATAGTCTAGAAAGAAAAATCTGTTTATAAAATATTTCGATGTTCAATTTCTTTACTAATTAACATAATCTTAAACCCGCACTGATTGTTCAAATTAACTATATAAGGAACCAGATATTCCAGTCAAAATTCATAATGGCTAAAATAATGTACTTTTAAAAGTGGTGCCTACGCAATTTTACTAAATCGAGTAACGCTTCATTTATTTAATAACCTAAAAGTAGCTGAATTAAAACTATGTGTAATTTTTAGTTCGGGCATCGTTATGCATTTGTAAATCGAATTGAGAATTAAATCCTGTATTGAAGCATAAATTTATTATAAACCAAAAAAAATAAAAATAACATTATTTCGTTGAAACTCAACTCGGCCTCATTTTCTCGAAACTTGTATTTTAAATTTTGGAGAGCAACTAGATTAATTTGGATTGAATACAATAATACACTACAAACTGGAAACAAACATGCGAAGACACGCAAATGCGCAAACAATCCATCAGTTCTTTAAATCAAGTTTGCGAGCTTGAAGTAAACACAAATCCCATTGTATTTAATCAGTCGTCAAACAACATAGAGCCGCATATCTTATTTTGTTTTCCATATTTATGCAGTGCGGTTTCATCCTCACTAGTCAGTTTGTCATCATACTCTGAATGCGATCATGGAAGGTCGAAACGCGTCAGTTCGTGTTATCTCGGCAGTTTTACTAAGTTGTTCGACGACTGGTTATATACAATGGGATTGGTGTTTACTTCAATCTCGCAAACTTGATTTAAAGAATTGTTACCACCATCCGCGCAATCAATTATTGTTTAATTGTATTGTCTATATATTTATTTGTGCAATCAGTTATTGTTCATGATTGCATAGAAATTGTGCAGCCGGCATTTCCTGTCGAGTGCAATGTATGCAAAACTACTAAAGGTGAGAGCCGCATATCTAATTTTGGTATCTGTTTATAAGCAATGCGGTTTGATCCTCGCTAGTCAGTTTGCCGTCGACCTCTGATGATGATCATGGAAGGTCGAATCGCGTCAGTGCGTGCGACTACGTTAGTTTTGCTATGTTGTTCGACGACAGGTTAGATACAATGAGATTGGTGTTTACTTCAAGCTCGCATACGTGATTTTAAAAATTGTTACCACCACCCGCGCATTCAATTATTGCCTAAATCATCAGTTTATGTTTCATCGCTTTATTTAGGGATTAAATATGTTGTTAATGACAGCTTCTGTGGTGCGTAACTCGTTTTCTTTACCTGTTTTAATAACACCTAGATCTAAACCTGGTTAGTGGTGTATTTCTTCTACAAATTCCTGAATTTTTGTGCGTGAGCGTGTGTGTGCTTCAGCATGTGCGTTTTCTGATTCGCGTTTGTCATTGCCCTTTGTATGAATATAATTTAATTTAATCACTTTGCTTTGCATACAATACAGTTCCAGATAATGCAGCGGAGTTGAGTTCTGGCCAAAATAGCCTTATTAGCCGTTTTGTTTCTGCCAACATGAAGTAACAGTTTAAGTCGAAATCAACAATAAAACCGCTGTGCACCGTCTTTGCCATTTCACCTGGCAAAATAGCCTCACAAATGTCTGAACCTCGTGACGGGAAATGGTGGGCCTCTTGTAGTGTGAAGATTGTAAGCTAGCCTCTGCAGCGAAGCAAACACTAGAGTTCATGATAGCATAGACTTGGAGGATATGTATTGTTAACTTAACTAATAATTATATTGTTTCCATAGGCACCTTTGCAAATAATTCATTTTTCACACACGTTATATTGCAAGGAAAAATTCAATGTCGATATATCTGCCTGCTGTAGTGCAAATAGTTCGCATTAATCTCAACCGCACGGAATGATGGAATTTCTGGACAAAACACGTTTTTCTGTTGATATTTTCTAAGTAAGCGTTAATAGGAAGATATTTTATTTTACCAGTAGTTTGAGGTTTGTTGCTGCGTTGTCGCATTCAATAACAGTTTAAAGACAACTTGTTAATTGTCTATTCAAGCAATAATTGCTTTATGCTTCGGAATCGATATTTGTACAAATTTCCTGTTTTAGCTGTTAATTATTTCAGTTCACAGTTCCGGACTGGCTTCTAAGTTGCATTGTCGTGGCAAAGAGTGTAAGCTAACTTAATAAATATCAATTATTCTTAAATTAGCTTTGCTCATAATCCATAGCTCGCAGACACATTCTCCTAACAAAACTATAGTTGAGAAAATATTTAACTCCAGGTAACCCAAAGGGGAAATATGACCTTTCGTTTCTTGAAGGAATGGCGTTGTTGCGATACTGAATTAATTGAAATTACCTGGTCTGCGTTTTTACTAACGTAGCTTTCATTGTTCCAGTAATTTTCTTTTTTTTCCATAATATTTCGATCTACGGTAATGTAGATCGAAATATTATGAAAAAAGAAAATTACTGGAACAATGAAAGCTGCGTTAGTCAAAACGCAGACCAGGTAACTTTCTATCGTTTTACTCATTAAAACAATCTTCTAAAAGGTGTGAATTCAAATAAATTATTGAACAATTTGCTTTGTCGTTTCAACTGGTTAATCTCTAAATAAAAGTCATCGTGTTATGCAAGTCCAAATATGAGTCCTTTAGCTAGAAATTCGGTAACATTTGCTGTTAATAACAACATGATCTGCTCATATTATCGACAATTGAATCCCATTTTGCCACACACACATTCTCCTTGTGTTTAACATTTTTAAAAAAACGTACGAAAATGTACTTCCAAAAAAAATTACTTTTTGGTCGTCCCTTATCACGCTAATTTTCTGTAACTGAAGATATAAAGCATGTGAATTAATTTGGTCGAAACTGAGCAACAGTAAACCGCAAAATTAGCCTAGAAAGTTGAAATTAGTAGATTTGAAGGTGAGTATTTTCAGGTTGATCGTTCGGGACTAATACTATTATACTGTTCTTCTGCAACTCTAACGAGTGTTTTATTCAGAATAACAAACCAAGTTTATTCTTGGAAGTACTACGTTATAGTTTCTAAGTTTCAACACATCAATTTAATCAAGATGTTGCTCTTCCTGCCAGTTGTCAAACAAAACGATGCTCAAACGGTCTAAAAAACTGAGTCCTTAAAACATTATAAAATGATTTCACTTAAAGGTAGTTAAGTTAAATTCTCCAACAAATAAAAAGATTTAATCACAAGCAAACCTTCCACTTATACGCAGTCTTTAAAATTATCATTCATTAATTTATGAGCAAAAAAAAACCGAGGAAAAAATGTAACTAAGTTAATGCTGGTATTACGATACTTCAATAATACTTGACAATTGGCAATTTATTAAAATCAAATATGCATTGTTTTAATGAACACAACTCAACATTTCCATCATCAATTTCACGTGTCAATTCGTACTCAATTAACATGTTTAGCATCATAATACTAAAGTTTAGTTTAAGAATGGATTTTAACACAAAATTTTAATTTAAGTTACTGATTTCATACAAAATGCATTTTTTTCAATTCATCTATTTTGAATTTTAGTAATATATAGTATTTTTAAATTTTCATTTTTATATGTGCATCGCGGTCCCTTCCGTAGAATTGTGTTTTTTATCTTTACAATGTAATGGGGGGAAATATTTTAAAATTACTCTCTTCGTCATACTGATGGTAGGCTTACTATGTCTTACCTGTGATAATTTAAAATTTTTATTTCAATTTTTCAAACTTGACTTAGAGTATAATTATCACCATCCACGCAATTAATGCATACTCACTGTAAGTAATAGAATCTTTTATGCATGAAGTTACAATAAGATCTTAATTAAAAACCTAATTAGGGAAATATAAATGCAATCAAAGTTGATTGAAGTCTAATACTTATATCGGATTTTGAGTTGAGAATAGAATTAAATTCTTTAGAAGCGAAATATAAACTAAGAACAGTTTTAAAACTAACGTGTATACTAGGATGCTTACTGTTGTGGGAATTGTTTAAATCAAGTTCGAAAGCTTGAAGTAACCACTAATCCCTTTGTGTTAAACCAGTCGTCGATCAACACAAAAAACTACCGCCAGTATGTCATGTTGTTCGATGACTGGTTTAATACAAAGAGATTTGTGTTTGCTTTAAGCTCGCAAACTCGATGAAAAGTATTGTTGCAACCACCCGCGCAATCAGTTATTATTTAATTGTACTGGGGATTTTAATCAAGTGTATGTCGGAGAAATTATGTGACCGACTAAAGGTAGAAGATAATAACATTAAACAATATCTAAGTATGGCCAACATTAACCTAAAAAGTTTTTAAATTATTTTTGCGCGGATAGTGCTGGTACATTGTTCATATACTTGTTCGTTTCCAATAAAAGATTTATCCTTATATTTATTGTTCATATTTCTATAGTTCATAGTAGAATTCTTATTTAGACACCTCGTTAGTTTTTGGTGTTAAATTCGGTGTTGTGTTGAAATAGGTTCTGCGAAATTTTAGAAAGACGATTTTCGTGTCCATCGGAATATCAATTATTAAACATCAAGCAAAATTTTGTCTAATATGTGGCAATTCTTCTATTGGATAAATAAGAGCATATTAATAACAAATAAGGTGCTAATCTCCGTTTATTTGTAAACGGATATACTATCAACTGAAATTGAGGCAACCGTTAAGTATTTTGTGATTTTAACCATTTGCCAAGATTTCATTGTGAACTTATTCCAATGAAATATGTAGAATATGTTATAAATCTTACGTCGACTGAAAATTAGTCAGGTTCAATACTTAATAAAGATGTAGTAGACGGTAAAAAACGATATTAGAAAACAGATTGAGAATTACCAAAAATTAGTGAATAACAGGATATATTCTAAATCTTTATTTTTTTCCTTCTACTCTCAAAAATTACTCGACGAGGAGATATTGGTTTTTTTTAAATTTTCTATTTTACCATATAGACATATTTTAAATTTTTGAACACTATTGTATTTCATATATGACTTACTCATAATTTATTTACGGCTTGTTTTTCTTTAATTAATTATTTACGTATTGTCCTCATAAATTTTGTCATAGCATAAGGTAGCAATCGCAATTCATCAAGTAGACCAGTTTTTCCCTATTTAGCACTTAAGATTTAAAAGCCAGAATTGCGTTAGCTAGGGCTCAAGTCGAAACACGTTGTTGTCAGAGTATTGTAATTATTCCACTACTCTGACTATGACGTGCTCTGCTTGCAATTTACTGTTACATACCGATTTAGTCACTTGGGCAGTCTTTCATCTACGACGATCCTATACAAAATCGCTTTCGGCTTAAAGCTCCAGCAAACTATTTACAGATCTTCCATTAAATAACGGACACAATGCCACCAGGAAAGTGATTTCGAATTAACTAAAAATTGTAGAATGTTTATATATATATATATATATATATATATATATATATATATATATATATATATATTGTCAGCATATATTTTGGATTGTCTAAGTTAGACCGGTTTCGCCTTCATTGGACTCTCCCCAAGTACTTTTCCGAATATCCAGGGCCAAAGCTTGAACCGAGGGGTATTTGTTTTCATCCTCCACATCACCCACTGAGACACCCAATTCGCAAACTACACGCAATTTTATTTATGCTGTAAATTAAGCTTTTGATCAGTATTTTACTTCTGGTGAATCCCGAATGGTACCGATTTTGAACTAACGTTTCAACTAGCCATCTCAATATCTGTCATTATAGAACAGACGCAATGCCAATTTCCTGGCAAGTTGAAACTATAGATCAAAACTGTTGCTAGGAAAGACTGTCAATCCAAACATTTAATTGATAACCAAAACCTTTTATAGTGCGCGGCTTCGGTGTCGTAGTGGGTAAGTTGCAATAGATTGAAGTAAACGGGTCCCGATTTGAGACAAGGTTGCGCAATTTCTGACGGTTACGTGAGGGGAAACCGTTAGCAAGACACTGATGTCACATTACACAACCTTGAGGCCGAGAATGCTCCAACGGCGCTATTTGAGGCTGCGTAAATGAAACATGAATTCCACACATATTTGCTCAAATTAAATTGAAACAAATCAGGACTAAGACAGAAACAGCAGTTGAACCGCTGAAGTGAATACGAATTAAAAATAATTTGTAATTTGTTTTGCTAAAGCAGCGCATTTTATAAAAGCAAACTACTACAATTAATAGTTATATGCTATTTCTTCTGTGGAATTAATATATAAGCAATTTTCTGTATTAGGTGTTGTGCACCTAACACAAATTAATTCAAATAAGACCCAAAGGCTAAAACAATGTCAGAATGAACGAAACGCATAATCTAGTGAATACACGCGTTTCGTACTTACTGGCGACTCGTCAGTTGGAGCTGGCACTACGCCCTATAATTACTATATATTTGGTCAAGGTATGTTTAAAAATTGTCGGTACAATCTTTTACACGAATGTATATACAGGCAATAGGGGAGTGTGGATGAAGATATTTCCTCCGACAAAATTAAAGTGACAATAATTGATAAATTTAAACCACCTTGGCTGATTGAAACGAATTTCATTTAAAAAGAAATTATTCGTTTATTTTCCAGAATTTTATTTGTTTAAATACTTGACAGTATAAATACTTTGAATTGTGCACAATTTCAGTTTTCGGGTATCTATACGTGACTGGTTTTAACTTGCTCGGCCTGCTGCATTTATTTCATTTTCTCCATTTTTCGTTTACTCGATTTCCACATTATATTCCTGCTAACACTGTCTTACATTCTTACTTCCGCATATATTGGGGACGTTCTGGAACAGGTAATTTAATAATTCTGTTTTTCACGTCTATTTCTTTCCAGATTATTTGTTCGGATGTTTTGTAACGCGAAAGGTTTCACATTCCGATTGCCTAACATTAAGTATCAAATTAATAATTAAATACGATCGACATGTAAGCTCATCTTAAGTTTGAGGACACTAGCAAGATAGCTCAAGACATGGCAGGTATGAATATAACAGATATGAATGAAATTACAAGCTTGTCAGATTCTATTATACAATTAAAGACAGATAACGATCTGGCATCTATGGGGTTCTCAGATAACAATAGGTATGGAGCCTCTACAGGAGTTAACTTCATCTAAAGGTATTAACTATGCGACTTCAAAGCCAATAGACAATATATAAAATATTCCAAGTCTGTACACAGTACCTAAAATACGCATGCCAAGTCGCTATATGATAATAACACTATAGTTACCCAGTCGGCCGATGATTGTATCACTATTATTTCCTAGAAGGCACAGGGCACTAACACAATGGATTTTACTATAAGCATATTTAATCGAAGCTGACAAATTACTTTTCCTTCCGAATTGTTAATCCCGAAAATCCATATACTCCGGCTTTGATCGATGTAAGTTATCACATTTCGCGATTATCATGACACCATTTAGTTGAATATATAATAGTTTTATACTGTTTGTTACGGTGAACTAATATAAATGCAATTGTGTATTAAGTGTAGCACGCCTACTAAAAAATTATTTCAAATAAGACCAGGAGAATAAGTCAAATTTAGCATGAACAAAATTTATATTTGCATGTACGTGTGCGTTATTTGCCTACTGGTGACTCATAAGTAGAGCGTTTAAATTTAGCAAAATGAATTCTTCCTGAAAAATTAATGTAAATATTATCAACACAAATGAACATCGTAACAGTTAAATACTGTTTGTTGAGGAGAACAAATATATATGCAAGTTTGTATTAGGTGTTGCAAACCTAGTAGCAAATTAAATCAGTTCTACACTATACAAGTCTTAGATTATACTTAGTTTATAAGTAATTGATGGGTCAGGTGTTTATATCAAGACCGCAGCCTTGATTATAATAACAATTAAATCAGTTTATTATAATCAAGGTTGCGTTCTTGATATAAACACCTGACCCATTAGTTACTTACATATGCCAGTATAAACTAAGAATTGTATAGTGTAGAAAAGGCAATTCATCCAGTAGACCGGTTTCGTCCTTATTGGGAACTCATCAAGTACTGGCCAGAATTTGCCGCGGACAGGATACGAACCTGGGCACGTCTGCTTCGGAATCTGGTGCTCTAACCACTGAGCTATCCTGCCGTACACTACACTACTCACAATTATCAGTTATATACTAACTTATGTAACTTGGTTAGTCAATTTTTCCTTCAGGTGGAGCTCATATGGCATCCATTTAGACCCAAAGTTCCAACTAACCATGCCCAATCTGTCATTACTGAACAGACACCACATTACATGGTGAAGTGGTATTGAAATGAACATTTATATAATTAAACGAACATTGGTTGCGCGGGTGGTGATAACAATTATTATAATCAAGGTTGCGGTCTTGATATAAACACCTGACCCATTAGTTACTTACATATGCCAGTATAAACTAAGAATTGTATAGTGTAGAAAAGGCAATTCATCCAGTAGACCGGTTTCGTCCTTATTGGGAACTCATCAAGTACTGGCCAGAATTTGCCGCGGACAGGATACGAACCTGGGCGTCTGTTTCGGAATCTGGTGCTCTAACCACTGAGCTATCCTGCCGCACACTACACTACACACAATTTTCAGTTATATACTAACTTATGTAACTTGGTTAGTCAATTTTTCCTTCCTGTCACAGCAAATTCTGGCCAGTACTTGGTGAGTTCCCAATAAGGACAAGCCGGTCACCACTAGGATGCCTTTTCTACACTATACATTTCTTAGTTTATACTGGCATATGTAAGTAACTAATGGGTCAGGTGTTTATATCAAGACCGCAACCTTGATTATAATAATTGTTATCACCACCCGCACAACCAATATTCGTTTAATTATATAAATGTTCATTTCAATACCACTTCCCCATGTAATGTGGTGTCTGTTAAGTAATGACAGATTGAGCATGGTTAGTTGGAACTTTGGGTCTAAATGGATGCCATATGAGCTCCACCTGAAGGAAAAATTGACTAACCAAGTTACATAAGTTAGTATATAACTGATAATTGTGAGTAGTGTAGTGTACGGCAGGATAGCTCAGTGGTTAGAGCACCAGATTCCGAAGCAGACGTGCCCAGGTTCGTATCCTGTCCGCGGCAAATTCTGGCCAGTACTTGATGAGTTCCCAATAAGGACGAAACCGGTCTACTGGATGAATTGCCTTTTCTACACTATACAATTCTTAGTTTATACTGACATATGTAAGTAATTAATGGGTCAGGTGTTTATATCAAGAACGCAACCTTGATTATAATAATTGTTATCACCACCCGCGCAACCAATGTTCGTTTAATTAAATCAGTTGTTAGCAGAGGGATAAACCAAAGGCAGCATGAACGGAAAATTTTATCTCAGGCACATTCATTTCGTGCTTACTGGCGACTCATCAGTAGGAACCGGTATTACGCCTTTTAACCACTATATATTTGGGTGAGGAATGTGGAAATGTACCGTCCTATCATCCCACATACTCCACCCAAATATATAGTGGTTAAAAGGCGTAATATCGGCTCCAACTGATGAGTCGCCAGTAAACATGAAACGAATGTGCTCGAGTATATACTTTCCATTCATGCTGTCTTTGTTTTATCCTTCTGGTCACAACTGAAATAATTTGTTACTAGGTTCGCAACACCTAATACATACTTGCATATTTATTAGATCTCCACAACAAACAGTATTTAACTGTTATATATTTAATTGAATGATATCATATTTACCGCGAAATGTGTTAACTGATATCGATCAAGGCTAGAGTGTATACATTTACTGAAGTAACAGATGATTAGAAATAGTTATAATTCTCAATTTCGGTGAACTATAGCATACATTGTTATACATCATGTTGATACTATGTACCGACTTGGCAACCATAGTGTTAGTACCACGTACACTTTCTGTACTATAATGTTGGTATCGGTTACTGACAAAATAGCCATAGTCAGTATCTTTTCAGACTCGGTATATATATATATATATATATATATATATATATATTTATAGAGAGATTTAGCGTTCAAGTCACATTGTCAGGGCTGTATATTAGCTTCACTATTGCGGGTTTACACATGCGTCTAGGAGATTTTACCGTCCTATTATCCCACATTCCACACCCAAATATATAGTGGTTAAAGGGCGCAATACCGGCACCTACTTATGAGTCGCCAGTAAGCACGAAACGAATGTGCATGAGATTATACTTTCCGTTCACGCTGTCTTTGGTTTTTCCTTTTGGTCACAACTGAACTAATTTGTTACTAGGTTTGCAACACAACTTATACACACTTGAACATCGTAACTGCAGGATTTTGGATAATTAAGCCCAGTGTGAACGAAACGATTATAGTAAACTCGGAGTGAATCCGCGTACACGACCGACTAATATGGATGAACAAAACCTTAGCGACATTGCCCATGTAGCAAGAAATAGATCTCTGCCGGTGTTTATATCAGAATCGACCGGATATTTCAGCTCTTCAGCAGAGTTTAAGCCTTTGCGTGCACCTCTTGATGTTTAAAGCCAACAGTTTTGGTTTGAAACTATTGTAGCCTCTGTGTGAGCGCAAGATTTTTAATAAAAAGCACCAATGTTGCATGTGTCGGTCCAATTAGAATTGCCTGTCGACCTAAAGTATGCGGAATATAATCGACGAATGGTGGGTGACTTGCGTGCCAGACCGCTGGAGATGTTCTCAGAATTCTTCAGACGTGAACCATCATCGGGTGAAATGCCCATGGATACCATGGCACGCATCGAGCTGTGATTCTACAAGCTAACCGTGTCTTCCACCGATTTGTAACCATTTGAGGCAATTATGTTTGTGCTGCTGAGCCCCACCATATATGACTTATTATCGAGCACGTTGGGAGGCCTAGAATAATGAAGCCACGCATAAGCTCTGATACAACAGTCGCCACAAGCGGCATACTTAATGGAAAACCTTCGCAGCATACACAGTGAGATTGGAAAGGACGGCGGCAGCCAGTAGCTTAGAAGCATTCTCATTATATAAAAACACATGCTGCGAACAACACATTGCCTAGGTAGCACCAAAGTCAGTACAGTTCTCCGAGAGAATGGTCAGTTCAATGGAATAATAAGATCCATCACCTCACAAACATTTATAATTGTCGTGCTGTTAAAAAAAGTAACCTTTTGGGTGCACAGATGTATGGGTCAAGAGAAGTAGACTAGCAGATTTCCCTATATAATTAAATGAACATTGTTTGCGCGGGTGGTGATAACAATTATTATAATCAAGGTTGCGGTCTTGATATAAACACCTGCCCCATTAATTACTTACATATGTCAGTATAAACTAAGAATTGTATAGTGTAGAAAAGGCAATTCATCCAGTAGACCGGTTTCGTCCTTATTTGGAACTCATCACGTACTGGCCAGAATTTGCCGCGAACAGGACTCGAACCTGGTCTGTCTATAATCAAATGGCCCTCGAAGAAAAAGAAGTTTGGAAAACATTGCCACACCTACGTATTTTATTGAAGTCAATTTTTGATAATTCTTCAACGGATACCTTTTAATTATGCAATTGGATACTGGAGCTGATGTGTCGATATTATCCATGGCTTGGCCGCTAAAGAATGTGAAACCTACGAGAGCAACTTTGTGACAGGCTTCGGAAGAAGGCGGCACTAATGTATTAATAAATAATTAAGTTTACCCCACGTCTTGTTTGTAGCAAAAACTCAGACACTCCTTTTTGGTTTAGATTTTATTATAAAATATTTTAAGTCCACTGATTGTCAAAATAAACGCATATGCTTCTCTAGATCGAGAGGTACGTGTTCCATTAAGTTGGTATGCAGTCCTACGGTGCAGAAAGAGAAACGTCGGCTGCCAGTGTGACGAAAAGAGCTTTAAAGCCAGTATGACACCATATTCCAATTACCTGATTGCAGCTAATGTTTCGGGCCAATGGTCGATTGCTTAAAACTTCGTCTAGAATTAATCAAAAGTGACGAACTACAAGGGGTATATGGGGCTCCTTCAAATAATCTAGTAGCATTGACTCAGGCAATGCAAGAGATGATATAGGCCGGCGTTCTTCAGGCATCCTCAATTGTTTTCCGAGCTCTTATGGTTTAGGTTACGAAAAAAAGTTTCCCTCCGACTAGTGGTTGACCAAACAGAACCTGTAACCCATGCGATCTGTACTTATAGGTATCAAGAGGCAAATGGTATGCCGTGCTTGGCCTAAAGCAGGGATTTTCGCAAATTGTCATTTGTCCCAAAGATTGGTGAAAAGTAAAGGTGCAGATATCAAAAGGACATTTCCAATTCATTTGGATACAATTTGGTCTGAAGGACGCACCGAAAGTATTCCAGAAATTAATGGACTCCTTCGTGTCAGACTTCCCCTTTACTACTGATTATGTTAATGATGTTATTATATTGGCCACTACTAAACACAAGTCGCGTACAAGGCTGCAGAAGTTGTAGTACGAAACCGTAGAATGGCGTTTACATTTTAATCCTGAATAAGTTCAAATAGACCGTCAAGTACGTTTCCTGGGCCACTCAGTTTCAGCGATTGGATGCATGCCTTAAATTTAAATGTACAACTACCAAAGATTATCTGGTGTCCACTATTAGAAAGCAATTGCGCTGGTTTATTGGTATAGTGAATATCTTTAAAATATATTTCGCGGGAAATGCAATTATTTAGCAAACCTTGTCTAAGCTAACTATTGCCAAAATACCTTCTATTTGTGCAGAAGAGGCCCATAAAGATTTGATTCAATGCAAGCAGAATTTGACAGACGCCACTATTTGGATTTACCAAGTAGAAAGCCTGTCAATTGTAATAGACACGTCAGATACTAGTATAAGAGTCAAAATGCAAGCGGACATATGGCGGGCTTATTATGTGAAGTCAAACTCCAAGCTACAGGCGCAGAAAATCATGCTGATTTAATTTAGCAAAGTTTAGGTTATTTGTCGTCGGTGAGCATATTGACGTCTTTACCGATCAAAAAAAACTACTGAATTGGCAGTCACTAGGCATTTAAAAGAAACGAGTATACCTTGCTACTGAGGGACTTAATGAATGCTATGTAACGATTCACCATCGAGCAAGTTTTAAAGAATGCGGCATCAGATGCGCTCAGCAGTATTTCTGCTGTTTATTTTTCTCCATGTATGAAGCTCTCCGAAGAGCATTGAAGCAAACCAAAACAGAGAAGTTTATAACTTGCATGGAAGAGCGCTGGCCCAGTCAAGTTGGTGCACCATAATTTATTTTTACTGACCAGGCTGCGCAGTTCGAGTCCAAGAAATTTAATCAATGGTGCAAGAACCTTGACATAAAGCATTACCTGGTAGACACTTACCACTCTCAGACTAACGCGTCGGCCGAACGAACGCACTTGACAACGAAAGAGGTATTGAGATGTTGGAGCCCTGAGGCTACAGGATTCCGACAAGACCATCGACATTAGATCGAGCAGGCTAAGAAGTTTACAATATCGACAGCTACAGGAGTTGCTAGGGCAACCATGGTCTTTGAAGGGCACAAAGAGCTGCCAATTAATTTTTATAACTAAGGTTGCGACCTTGATATAAACACCTGACCAATTAATTACTTACATATGTCAGTAAAAACTAAGAATTCTATAATGAAGACAAGACAATTCATCCAGTTGACCGGTTTCGTCCTTATTGGGAACTCATCGTATACTGGCCAGAATTTGCCGCGTACAGGGCTTGAACCTGGGAACGTTTGCTTTGGAATCTGGTGCTCTAACCACTGAGCCGCCCTGCCACACACTACACTAAACACAATTTTCAGTTATATACTAAATAATATAACTTGGGCTCATATGGCATCCATTTAGACCCAAAGTTCCAACTAACCATCACCAATCTGTCATTACTGAACAGACCACACTACATGGGGAAGTGGTATTGAAATGAACATTTATATAATTAAACGAACATTGATTGCGCGGGCGCTGGTAACAATTATTATATTCCAGATGAATTGCCTTTTCTACATTAAACAAATATTATTCTTTACTGACATATGCAACTAATTAATGGACCAGGTTTCTACATCAAGATCGCAACCTTGATTATAATAACTTTTATCACTGCCCGCGCAACCAATATTCGTTTAATTATATAAATGTTCATATCAATACCACTTCCCCATGTAGTGTGGTGTCTGTTCAGTAATGACAGATTTGGTATGGTTAGTTGGAAATTTGGGTCCAATGGATGCCATATGAGCTCAACCTAAAGGAAAAATTGACTAACGAAGTTACAAAATTTATTATATAACTGAAAATTTTGTGTAGTGTAGTGTGTGGCAGGGTGGCTCAGTGGTTAGAGAACCAGATTCCGAAGCAGACGTGACCAGGTTCGAGCCCTGTGCAAGACAAATTTTGGCCAGTAGGTGATGAGTTCCAAATAAGGACGAAACCTTTTCTACATTATACAATTCTAAGTTTATACTTACATATGTATGTAATTAATGGGTCAGGTGCTTATATCAATTTGGTAATCTTGATTATATTAATTGTTATCACCGCCCGCGCAACCAATTTTCATTTAATTATATATGCTGTAATCTAGTTTAATATGTGATGAGTGCAAACTGTTCATTTGGAAAACTGAGTGCTATTTTTTAACTAGTCAACACATGACTGTAGGCTATTTAGTGTACAAAATGCGCAATATCTCTGACATAAGGCATTGTGCATGCATTTCATTTAAGAAAAATACAATTTTAACAGAATTGTAGTGTTTTTCGGAAAGGTATCTCGGTTTATGTGCCTGTACATAACATTGCGCTGTTGATAATGAAATTTAAGCCAAACAAGAATGAATTTAAATTCAAATGTTTTTTCGACAATAAAACAAAGTTGTCAAATGCTAATTATTGATCTATTTCAAATTTCAGCGTGTGTCAAAACAATATTCTCAGCACTAGTCATTAACCATCTATTCTAATTATGAGTTCCCAATAAGGACGAAACCGGTCTACTGGATGTATTGCCATTTAAATTATACACAATTCTTAGTTTATACTGACATATGTAAGTAATTAATGGGTCAGGTGTTTATATCAAGACCGCAAACCTTGATTATAATAATTGTTATCACCACCCGCGCAACCAATGTTCGTTTAATTATATAAATGTTCATTTCAATACTACTTCCCCATGTAATGTGGTGTCTGTTCAGTAATGACAGATTGGGCATGGTTAGTTGGAACTTTGGGTCTAAATGGATGCCATATGAGCTCCACCTAAAGGAAAAATTGACTAACCAAGTTACATTAGTTAGTATATAACTGAAAATTGTGTGTAGTGTAGTGTGCGGCAGGATAGCTCAGTGGTTAGAGCACCAGATTCCGAAGCAGACGTGCCCAGGTTCGTATCCTGTCCGCGGCAAATTCTGGCCAGTACTTGATGAGTTCCCAATAAGGACGAAACCGGTCTACTGGATGAATTGCCTTTTCTACACTATACAATTCTTAGTTTATACTGACATATGTAAGTAATTAATGGGTCAGGTGTTTATATCAAGACCGCAACCTTGATTATAATAATTGTTATCACCACCCGCGCAACCAATGTTCGTTTAATTATATAAATGTTCATTTCAATACTACTTCCCCTTGTAGTGTGGTGTCTGTTCAGTAATGACAAATTGGAGATGGCTAGTTGGAACTTTGGGTCTAAATGGATGCCATATGAGCTCCACGTAAAGGAAAAATAGACTAACCAGGTTACTTTAGTTAGTATATAACTGAAAATTGTGTGCAGTGTAGTGTGCGGCAGGATGACTCATTGGTTAGAGCACCAGATTCCGAAGCAGACAAGCCCAGGTTTGAGTCCTGTCCGGTCTGAAGTAGACAGGGTATGTGGTTTGGCGATATACATGCAAGTAAACGAATTCTGCTATTCTCAGCAAGTCAATGCGCAACATTTTCCAATGGCTTTTGTATTATGAACCAACAACACCATTTGCTGTAAAACGGCAAATATGCTTTTTGTCAAAAATATGGTTGAAGTTACGTGATAAACCTTTAGCCTTTTTATCTTAAGAATATATCTCCGACAATTATAAAGATATAAATAGCAATTTTAGACCATATCAAATTATATAGCGCAACGCCAGCTCATGAAAATCCACAATTTAACAGGCTCTTATTATTTATTAATGGTGAATGGCGACGAATTCAAATTAATCTTAATTGCATTTTTTACTGATTTACTATCAATCTATCTTGGCATACCAAATCATCTTATCCAGTGGCCAGGTTTCCTCCATATTGTGAACTCTTCACGTACTTCCAGAAATTGCCGAGGACAGTGCAGGAACCTGTGCACGTCTGCCTCGGAAATTGTTGCCCCGATTCGAGCTATGTCTACGGCAAATTCTGAATAGTACGAGAAGAGTTCCCTCTAAGAACGACGCCGGTCTACTGGATGAATCGTCTTTTCTACACTATACAACACTTAGTTTATAGTGACTAGCTTATGCAAATAATGGGTCAGGTGATTATATCAAGATGGTAAACTTGCTTTATATAATTTTTATCACCGCCCTCGCAATCATTAACCCATTTTAATTTTACTATTATTCCCATATTTAAATGTAGTAAGTTGCCGTTTTGCCTAAATTCGGAATACAATTATGTATAACATACAGCATTAGTCTTATGTGTCTCTCGATTTGTGCAGCGCACTAGGCATATGTTTACCTTGTTTAGACGTTTTAACCGATTATCTTGACACATGTCAATTTTTCTTCAATTAATTGCAGATAAGGAGAATGATGCAAAAATATTACCTTTAAATTGTCACGTTTAGGTATATATGCTTATATTATAGTTTACTTGCTTTTAAATTTATTGTTTCCACTTTACAATTAACTACATCAGTTTATTTGGCTTGCTACTCTTTAAGCCATTTTACTTGAAGTATTTTGGAGCCTTTGGATCCGGACGTTATTCTGTGTTTAATAAATATCTTCATTCTAATCACTCATTAGTTTTTGCTTGCCTCTGTGTGGTACTTTTTTATCCGTGTTGTGACACCGTTGTAATAAATATATGCAAATCCTTGCGCTTTTCACCTTTTCGGGAAGCTTGCATGAAATCGCTTCTGATTTAAAAAAAATTCACAATGTATATTATAAATTTCCGAATGCGTTGACGAGAAGGTCCACGGCTAAAATTTCGTTGAAACTGTTGTGTTTCGAAAGGGAGAAATATATCATTTAGCAACCTTTAGCTACTTGAATTTTGCAGTACATTTTACTCCGGTAACAGATGAATGTTCCATGAACATTAAGTTATGTTTTTATAGATTAATTGTGGATTGTTGGCAGACAAATTTAAACATTTATGTTGTATTTATATTTTTTTCATCGCTAACTACGAGTACTAACGGGTCATTAGCTGAGACAAATTTCCTGTTTGAATACTTTCAATGAAACGTAATATAAATCAGCTTGTGAATTTTATTTTCTATCAATATCAGCTATTGAACAAAAATGAAGACTTATTGTACGATATTGAATTAATCGACAATTTTCGTTTAAGTACTTATTCATTTTCACATGCATTTACTTCAACTAAGACGCAACCCATATTGTTGCATTTTGTGTATAAGTTTCGTAAAGTACTGAATTTAAAAGACCATTACATGGTACACTTTATATTAGTATTGCTACATATTATATCTTTAGTTAGGTTTAACATTAAAAATATATCTAATTCGAATTCTTACTGTAAAGATCTGTTGTAATTATTTCAATATATTGGAATTTTAATTTAGGCAGTTATACACTCCTTAACAATTTTCGCACCATCTGGATACATTTTATTTGCGTTGGAACATCTTTTCAAATTTATAGATTTGTACCAGTTATATGGAATTTTAATGTTTATATTAATGTTATCAGTATCAATATTACTAGTAGTATAACGATAAACATTATTGTTAAATTTATAAATATTTCTTTTTTTTAAATTTTACTATTATTTATTATTATTACTACTATTATTATTATTATTATCATTAATGATATTTAGAAATCGGTTCCGTATTAAAACGAAACATAAATAGATAAAGTTTCGTCTATGATTGATTACTTTGAATTCGGATATTGAGTTCTTTTTTCAGCTGAAGGTATGCCCCTTGTTCAAGTTTCGAACCTGCGTGGGACCTATTGGAGCTTTACGTACTTAGACAAGTTATTATACCTACGGAAGCACAGTTCTATTATAAAGCGAAAATAATCAATACTGCACAATCTTGTCGATTTTTGGCCAGACCACAACCTTACTGCAATATTTGGTACTTGAAAGGTAAATTTTGAAAAGAGGGATTAAAATCTTATATTATACATCAACGAACGGAAAACAAGAAGCAAAAATACTGAACCACGCACACCTATGCACGTGTGCACAAAGAAATCACCAGTTTATGCTCAATTCAATTATCAACTTATTTTGTTTATTTAGCTGTGGATTAAGTATTTTTCAACTAACAGCTTCCACTGTGTGCAACTCTTTCGTTTCTTCTTTAAAATATACCTCGAAATCGACCTGTTTGGAAAATTTATAAAAATAACCTTCTAAACCCTGCGGATTTTCAAGAAACTATTAAATCTTGATGAGCTGATTGCCCTAATTTGCAATGAGGTCTCTGTCCTGAATGTGTGGCAGATAGCAGTTTCGATGCTTATTTCCATCTAACCTGGTGACACTTTTCTGTCTCTCATCAAAATTTGGTACTGCTCTCAACATCCGAGTGATTAGTACAGACCAGGAAGAATGAAAAAGACAAACTTATGCTGGATTTCAACCAAAAGTTGATATCTCGACAAATTCTATGCAGGTTGTCATAATCTTAATCTGTGGCTCCGCAATAAGCGGCTACTGCCTTTAATTTTTATTAACATTATGCAGCTTGCGTTTCTGTATCGTACAAAATGTTATGCCTTCTCATTATGTTCCGGTGAAAATTTTAAATTTCTTTCAGGTTTTCATGATGACTATTTGTCTATTGCTTTCGATCGTCACTGGCGTTTGATAAATATGTCATTGTCCTTACTTTGTTAAATTAAGTTTCCAATACAATCTTTGTTGTTGTCACTATAACATTTCTTGAAGTAATAATATGGAAGGAGGCTGACTGTCTTGCTTGCCCTGAATAAGCTGACAATGCCTATCAGTTAGCGGAAAGCAGGATGAGTTAAAGATTATCATTGGTTAAGTGTTACAATTTTACATCTGTTAGGGAGTTTAAATGTTAAGGTCATGCACAAAGGCATCTTTCTGCCTACCTACTATGAATTTGTCTGTTTTAGGATCCCTGATAACACGGATCTTATTGGATTCTGCCGAGATTTACAGACATATCAGCTTCGATAAAGGTGTCATTTTAAAGTTTTTACTTCTTCTTCACCTACTTTGCGTTGATAACAAGTACCATTTACCATATGGGTAATTTACTCAGACAGTACTGTACAGTCAGAAAAAATAAGAGTAGCACGAGAAAAAACTTGGAAGCGTAGTTTCAAATAGGATACATAGGAAAGATTTTTTAGATTCTATATGTTTAACAAATTCTAACCAAGAACTTAAAATGAAGGAGAATAGGTCACCATTTATGCGTACATGGATGATTATTTATCTGTATGTAAGCGTTTATATGAGTGCATTCATGTTTGTATGCAATTATTTAAGCATTGGTATGTATGCATTATTTATGTATTTCTGTACTTACCTATATATGTATGTATGTATATTTGTTTGTAAATATGTATGCATGTATGCATGAATATATGTATCGTTGTATGTAAGTATGAATGTATTTACGTATGTGTATAAGTATATATGTATAGATGTAGGTAGGTTTGAAAAAAGTTGTTTATGCATGTGTGTATGTTTGTGTGCATGTATGTATTTATTTATGGATGGATAGATGTACAAATATATTTCTCTATGTACATATATATGCAAATACTTTATTTATGTACACATGCATGTATGTATTTCTACACGCATGTATATATGTGTGTGTGTAATTATTTATTTATGAACGAATGAATGAATGTATGTATGTATCTATGTATGCATGCTTTTACGTATGTTTCTATTTATCTATGCATGTTTACATATATATAAGTAATTATGTAGGTATGCAACTATGAACTCATGTATGATTGTATGTTTGTATGTATGTCTGTATATATGCATGTGTTTATTTATGTTTTTATACGCTTATAAGCGTACGTATGTATGTATACATATATACTCATTTATTTATGTTTGATTGTCTGTAAGTATGTATATATGTATGTATTTATGTAAGTATGTATGCATGCATTTATATGTGGGTATATGTATTTATGTATGTATGTATGCATGCATGTATGTGTGGGTGTATTTATTTATGTATGTATGTATATTTTGGTTTGCATGTATGCTTGTGTGAATGTGTGTATTTAGAATTATTTGATTGTATGTATTCATATATGTTGTTATGTATGTGTTAAGGTATATACATAAATCTATATGTAGACGAAGTTATGTGTGTATTTATGCATTTTTAAACGTAATATGTCTATGTAATTTGTCACAATAAAAATTTAGTTACTTAAAATAATGTTGGCTATACAAATTTTTGAACTTTAGTATATATTTGAAGCAATATTAGTTCTGCCTACCTTAAATTAAATGACTGCTCCTAAATGGTACAATATTGGGTTAGCGTCAGCGGTTTAATTAATAAAATTATGTATCACAACTCGAAAGGAAGTTTGGTTTTCAAATTTGGTTCGAACTTTTGACTTTAAACTCCAGTAGATTGTATTTAGAGCTGCTTGATTTAAAACTACTATTAGGCAAAAGTAAACGCTTCTATTTCACATTGCGTGACCTTATACCAACTTACATCGGATTAATTTTATTGTGCAATCAAAGATTATCACATTTGATTAATAGATTACAAAAATGTCTTCTTAGATTCTGATTGAAATAACCTCGTATTGCCCATATAAGAATCCATGCCATTTTAACTAACTATAATATTTTCATACATAAACCGATAGAATACGGCCGTCATTTTAACCTGTCCATCTTGGATTTGTTACAGCATCTAATCTTTTTATTGTTCTGCACCTAAGGCATAATTCCAAGGCATCATTGTTAATTATTTAGTACAGTTTTTTACAAGCCTTTAAACTTATGCTACTAAGAAGATGCGCATCAGCATATGTCATTAATAATTATTCTTCTAGATTTCCCGAACCTTAATTATGAGACGAAGTCATTCAAAATAGGCATTGTAAAAGTTTCTACGAGACATCCAGCATAACACCCTAACATATGAAAATTATTTAATGTATCTTGCCTCGCGAATTTCTTCTTTTTCAAATTCTGCAAGTTGGTCCAACTAACAATGATACATGAAACTCTTACTGCATTTAAACGAACATAGGTCTTGCGGCGTTGATGACAATTACTATAATCATGGTTGCGATCTTGATATAATCAACTTATCCATTAAGTACAAACATTTGTCAGTATAAACTAGGAATTGTATATTGTAGAAAAGGCAATTAAACCCACAGACCGGTTTCGCCCCATTGGAAACTCAGCGCGAAATGACCAGAATTTGCCACGAACTGTACGTGAGGAGTTCCCAATAAGGAAAAAACCGATCTACTTGATTAATTGCCTTTTTTACACTACATAATTTTTAGTTTATCCTGACAAATATATGTATTTAATGGGTCAGGTTTTTATATCTTACGGCATTTATTGCACCATAGCTCAAGCTACTTCTTGAATCATGTCTAATAATGCGTGGAATGCTGTAGGTTAACTTCAATTTCGATACTAATGTTTGCATAAATTTGGACGGAATCATTTAATGTGCAATTTGCATTTTGTATGTTCACATTGGGTTTATTTGCGTGCAACTGTTAGATTACATCGGTAACCCAGAGTTTCGATAACGAAATTAGTTAAAATGTGTCAATTCTCGCACCAGATCTGACTAAATTAAAATCTTTTAACAGCGTTCATATCTCTAATTTACAAGGCGTGAAGAAAATGAATTTAGCATATGCAAATTGAGTTGGTTAAAAAAATGCCACAATAGAAATAACATTCTGATTAAACTCACCCAAATTAAATTGTATTTTTCAGTAACTAAATTGTTTGAATTTTGCACAAAAGCAAAACAAATTCGCAGCAGCCCGTTTAAAATCTGTTCAACATATAATGCAAAAATCAATATAAATATGTCATTTGAAGTGAAAATTTGTTACTAACAAATGTAAATTTTAACGATCGCCCAACTTGACTGTAATATTTAGTAATTCATATAGCAATCATAAATAACAAAAGGATTTATCTGGAATAAATACATACATACATTACGCAACAAAAGCGGAACTGTACAACGCGCAGGATGCAACACACACCAATATTTTAAATTCTTTTTATTTAGGTAACTTTAGATAAAGTATATTGCAACACACTGATTCCGCAATATGCATTTGCTTGTCCTTTCTTGCTTTAAGAGACGTCTGGTAAGCCACCTAGTATTGAATGTGGGTTGTCAACATTATTTCCGGCTATTGCGGGAAACTTCTTCCTTGTCCTTGTTGTGGCTGGTCTGAAATTCTCTCAAATTCTCTTCCTTGTTGATCGGCCTGTCCTACCTATATAGCGTTTTAAGCATCAATTTCTTGTTTATAAATGAGCAGTGTTGGAATATCATTGTCAGGGAACTGATCTATTAAATTTTTGTTTAGCAAATGTTTCGTTGCACCAAGCATCCAAATAGTCATTTTGTTTCAATCGTCGACAAAATATTTTGCATAACGCGTTCTATTTTAAAAGTTAAATTGGGCTAAAAGCGACTTATTGGCTTCTTCTTGCTGCTTTTATTTTTCCGTCAATGAATCATTTGAAATACCCATTTTCTTTTATTTATTTTAGTCAATGACCACTCTAGGCAGTATATTTGCTCAGAATATATTTGCTTTAATCTATGGGGTAAACAGTTTTTCGATTTGCAGGAGTAACGGGTAGTACTGTTGTAATCTATGTATTATCCGATGCATGTCTGCTTGTGACGTAACTTTAAATTAAGTTTATTATTTACCTATTTCACTATCAATAAGTCAGATAGAACAAGTAATCATGCGTAAGTAGACTCCCTAACACATCATTCAACGCTACTCCATCCACTTCTATGAACTATTTAACATTTAACTTGAACTGAACATCATAATTGCAATTCTCATGCAGAACGTTATGACCGTTTTCCAGTAGAATAAATAAAGCGCGGTTTTTAGCGATGCATTTGCAGAAGAAATGTTCCGTTACGTCGAATTGGATAATTTTTACACATGTTAAGTTTACATATCCATTATTCTTAATCGAAACATTTTGAGAATTTATTTTATTCACAAAATCTAAGGAGTGGCAAGCACAAGTGTTCGATATTTACATTTTACTGGCCATACGATTGCATTTACTTTATCTGCAGTTTGTTCTGTGAAGTGATAATCAACGACGTGCTTCGTTGTAGTCGCTAAACGACTTTTCGTTTCAACAAAGTTGCGTACCTTCGGCAGGCTGAACATTGTGTGTGTGTTTTGTAATTGGATTTCTTCACTAAGATGACGTAGTAAATTATTCTTTGTATTATAATTCAAACCACCGTTCTTTATTTACTTCTATAGAAGCGTTTTTAATGGCATACCATATTGACTCATCAGCAATAACTGACCTGTTTTATTTACTTGGATCGTGATTCCGCAATAACCGTGCACATTATTTCTTTAGGTCAAACTCTGGACGGAGCTGTTTTAAGTTGGTTTTCAGAATAAGAAATGAAAATATGAGGCATATTGCGATAGCATTTGGTTGCAATATACCTTATTCATGATTAAATAAATAAAAGAAATTTTTACAGAAATTTTATATAAACTGGTGAATTAAAAAATCTATGATTGCGCGGGTGCTGAAAACAATTCTTCTCGATCAAGTTTACGAGTTTGAAATAAACTCCAATGACATTGTATTTAACCTGTCTAGCAACATAAGTTTTACGTTTACTTTTCATTGTTGAAAAATATGTTAACACCGATTTAGCATAAACATGAAAATAATGAGGTCGGCGATTTGATAAAATTGTCCGGCAGCAATATATCAGCACGACGTGAACTTAAAATTAAACATTGGCAATAATAATGAATCCAGTTCATTTTTCTGTTTTATCAATACTACCATGGTAGTTTATATAAAAACAAATATTGTAGTGGTATTGAAGTAAATTTACATAGGTATGGAATTAATTACGCAGCCTTTTAACTTAGCAAAGCAACTAATAAACAAGGTGAAAAATATATAGAAACCTTTTTAACTGCCACCAAATTAGACGTAGGTCAACATTAAATTTGTATAATTACGAACTAATTTAAAAATCGCATATTCCACGGATTAACATTTTAAAACAGAAGACCTTGTGTGGTTTGCCTTTAATTTTGGCCCGTAAAAGGAAGTATAATTTCAAATTTCTGGGAAGACAAACAATTGTTTTATTTACTTATATAATATAAGTAGCATAATGGCCATCGAAAAAGCACTTTTATCTATTGTTTATTATCTTTTAAGGTATTACCATAACGACGCCTTAAGTTGAAATTTAGCTTGTTCTGGTTATGCTGCATATGTCAAGTCTCTTACCATATGTCCTATTACTGAGCTGAAAGTTTGGATTTTGAGTAACTCAATTTTAATGTACAGTTTTTTAAAAGACTACCGGGAAAAACTGTTTAGGAGCACAAGAGATGGCAGAAGTAAAACTAAATTAAACATTTACCTTAAAAAGGAAAAAGACACAAATTTTTAAATAAATTCTTTTTTGCAATTTTAAAACGTCGAACCAAATAAGAATAAATAATTTAGGCGCGAATCAAATCGGTTAGTATCTATAAATAGACAATCACAATACAAACAACTGAATTGGGTAAGTGCTTCTCATTCATATTTGCATGAATAGATGTTTAAATATTAAAAAAATAGCTTGAAAAACCATAGACCAAATGTTTTTTTTACTTTCACGATCGTTTACATTTAAATACGCATAATGCCAAATTACAAACGATTTTAGGGATTACTAGTTCTCACACGAATTAGCCTGATCAAGATTCCGAGTTGTTACACTTGTACATTTGCTTTACATAAAAGCAAAACAGAAAATTCAAATAGAAGATTTTGAACAGAAGCATTTCCTGTGAATTTGTAATATTTGGCTTGAAAAAAATTAATTTCTGAAGATGTACAAATCCAAAACGATGGACGAATATTTTTGTATGCTTTTATTATAAAAGTCTAAATACAAAGGTAAACTAGTACTTTAAAATCTTATTCTATTCAATCGAAGTATGAGGTAAGTTTTCACTAAAATTGATTTAGTTCTCTTTTAATAAAAATTCCGTCGACTTAACTGTTCCTTTAATTAAACCTAATCGTATTTTGTAAATATAATTATGCTAATACGATCTAAACATAATCTTATTTGATACAATATTTATATAATTAACCCATGGAAAACTCAAATGTAATAGGAAATTGTTAATTTCTTTTTCTATGGCGAGCTATTAACTTCCACCTGGCAGATAATATTCCAAAACTTGCTCAAACTCTATAACAAAAAAAACTGCCCTGGTTAACGTTTCGAAGAGCATATGATCCAGTTTGAGCAAACTAAAGTTTTGATGCCCACTGTCCTCCTTTTGAATTCATACATTCTTCATGAACTAGTTTACGTGTACATTAATCATTAAAATATTGAGATCATAGTTTCTGCCTAGCCAGTCCGGACAGACTAAAACACCGATGAACTACGAAATTACATTCTCTAATTCAGATGATTACACATTGCCTTAAGTTGTGCGTCACTTAATAAATTATATTATTCCATATTTCTTAATGGTTTTGATATATCAGAGCACAGATAATAAAGAAATTAATATCAAAGTAATGACGACTAATATACATGACTATCACTCTCGCAAGAATGTTACATGTAATTATCGTTCTATACAATGATTCTATTTTTCACGTGAGTATGGCAAAAATTTTTAAAAAAGAACAATACCATAGGTGGCCATTTCGTCTAGCATATATTTGAAATTTGTATCAACTAGTAGTAATAATTACAGAAGTAATATTAAATCGATTAAAAAAATTGATTAAATTTTCCGTAAAACAACATGCCTGATAATAGACTGATCAGACAAGTATTGTAGTTATCGCAATATAACTCTAAATAAGAAACTAAATTGGTGGCTTATCAGAGGACCTGCTCTATAGTACCCCCGCCTGATTTAAACACAGTTCATGTGCTGAGGAGTAAATTCCAAGAAGATATAATTTTTAAACTTAGAAAAGGAAAAGACAAGTATGGATTAAACACAAACACAATTATCCTGTCTTTAGATCGAGAGTGGTCCATCTAACAACATTCCTCAAAAACTGTCTAAATAACAAATATTTTTCACAAAATGTCTAGATTTTGAATTATGTTGTATGTCCATACTTAATGAATCTGTAGGAAAATTTACTCTTCATAAGTGTGTGGTAAGTATGTTATTTTTTTATTTTGGGATGTTTGTATTTGTCGTTTACGGAGTTTCATTTACTGCAGTCTTGAACGATTATGTCTGAACGCGTAACGTTGTCTTCGTGGAACACTGATTTTTGGCGTTGTACACTCCCGTGAAGCAAACCATATTATGCTATTTCCGTAAAAATCAGGCAAGCTGTATAGTACCAGCAAATTTTTGTGCTATAAACATATTGGATGATTCGAGAGAGGCACAGCGCAGCCACAAGTTCGCGACGGGTACATGTTGAAACAGAAACAAGTATGGCACTCGTGTAGAATAATCATTTGTATAAGAAGATCGAAATATTATCAGTAAAAGGAAAATGTTGATTAAAAGCGTAGACCATAGACAAACTTTTATGTTATAATGTATTAGGTGTTGCGAACCTAGTAACAAATTAGTTCAGTTGTGACCAGAAGGATAAATCAAAGGCAGCATGAACGGAAAGTATAATCTCATGCACATTCGTTTCGTCCTTACTGGCGACTCATCAGTAGGAGCCGGTATTACGCCCTTTAACCATTATATATTTGGGTGAAGAATGTGGAATAATAGGACAGTACAATCTCCTTGACGAAGGTGTAAACCTGCAATAGTGAAGCTAACATCATATAGTCTACGACAATGCGACTTCAACGCTAACTCACACTATATAATATATAAACCAACTCTGTAAACGATACTAACACTATGGCTATTGTGTTAGTAACCGATACCAACATTATTGTACCGAAAAGGTACATGGTACTAACACTATGGTTTCCGAGTCGGTACATGGTACCAACATTATGGATATCAATTTATGCTATCGGTCACTGACATTGAGAATTACAACAATTTCTGAACAGCCGTTACTTCAGTAAATCCATACACTCTGGCCTTGATCGATATCAGTTATCACATTTCGCGGTAAGCATGACATCATTCAATTCAATATATAACAGTTAAATACTGTTTGTTGCGGAGAACTAATATATATGCAAGTATGTATTAGGTGTAGCGAAACTAGTTAAAAATTTATTCAGTTGTGACCAGAAGGATAAACCAAAGGCAGCATGAACGGAAAGTATAATCTCATGCACATTCCGTTCATGCTGCCTTTGGTTTATCCTTCTGGTCACAACTGAACTAATTTGTTACTAGGTTCGCCACACCTAATACATACTTGCATATATATTAGCTCTCCGCAACAAACAGTATTTAAACTTTTATGTTGTTAATTGAACTAAAACTGTTAAAATCGGCAAAATTGTTGCTTTTTTGTGAATGTACTGATAAACCAAAGGAAATATTATAAAATTACTAATTACTTTGTATTTAGCACATAGAAAATCTAATTCACAGTTAACAAGGCAAACTTAGTATAACAAAATAATGCAATGAAGAAATTTTAATTCTCGCACGTGAAATGAGAGTCATAGTTTTGAGCAATATTCGTTCACCAATCGTGACTACCCCTAGTTACTAATATATCCAATCTAATATAATTCCTAACGGATAGATGAAGCATAATTCTGAATTAATTTGATGATATGAATGAATGGCTTGATTGCAGTAATTTATTACATGAGCAGTAGAATTTGATAATGGTAAAGATATAGGCAAGTATAAGCACCTTGACTAACAAATGCGGGACACGTATAAATGATGATAAACCTGACATTAACTAACGTGCACAAGTGTAATATTAAATGGTCTTATTGTACAATGATTATACTTGCCTAGCAAGCAGATAGCACAGTTTTGAAGCAATGCGTTTCAAAACGACACCCTTTCGTCAACCCTGTATTCAATTTCCCCTTATGCAATTATGAAGGAACTCAATAAGTTGTTGGCTAACTTAATAATGAATAACAATTTTGAAATAGAATGATGACTCTTGAGCTAAGTATTTATCAAAAAATTTCTCATGCCTTGACATTATTTGTTTTTTTAACCTTAAGAAGTTATTTAATCGATATTTATGTTAGCTTCATATATGTAACAGTCTTATTTTGGTTTATATATTCCCTATTTCTAAAAACTAACATGTAGGTTTTTTTATGTAAGGGGCGTGCCAGCGGCATAAACAACAGTTAGAAGTTCTTAAGTTTTTAACGCTTACAACTTTAATCGAAATAAAATACTAAGATTAAAAAGCGATGTTTATAGGCAAAAGCTACAAATAGCTTATGTTCGTTAAATACTGTTTGTTGCGGAGAACTAATATATATGCAAGTATGTATTAGGTGTTGCGAACCTAGAAAAAAATTAGTTTAGTTGTGACCAGAAGGATAAACCAAAGTCAGCATTATTATCCCACATTCTTGACCAAAATATATAGTGGATAAAGGGCGTAATAACGGCTCCTACTGATGAGTCGCCAGTAAGCACGAAACGAATGTGCATGAGATTATACTTTCCGTTCATGCTGCCTTTGGTTTATCCTTCTGGTCACAACTGAACTAATTTGTTACTAGGTTCGCAAAACCTAATACATACTTGCATATATATTAGTTCTTCGCAACAAAGAGTATTTAACTGTATATATTGAATTGAATGATGTCATGCTTACCGCAAAATGTGATAACTGATATCGATCAAGGCCAGAGTGTATGGATTTACTGGAGTAACAGGTGTTCAGAAATTTTTGTAATTCTCAATTTCAGTGAACTATAGCATAAATTGATATCCATCATGTTGGTACCATATTCCGACTCGGAAACCATAGTGTTAGTATCATGTACCTTTTCGGTACAATAATGTTGGTATCGGTTACTAACACAATAGTCATAGTGTTAGTATCCTTTACAGACTCGGTATTTATATTATATAGTGTGACTTAGCGTTGAAGTCGCATTGTCGTAGATTATATGATGTTAGCTTCACTATTGCAGGCTTCCACATTCGTCAAGAAAATTGTATCGTCCTATTATCCCATATTCTTGACGAAAATATATACTGTTTAAAAGGCGTAAGACCGGCTCCTACTGATGAGTCGCCAGTAAGCCCGAAACGAATGTGCATGAGATAATACTTCCTGTTCATGCTGCCTTTGGTTTATCCTTTTGGTCACAAATGAACTAATTTTTTACTAGGTTCGCAACAGCTAATACATACTTGCATATATATTTGTTCTCCACAACAAACATTATTTAACTGCTATATATTGAATTTAATTATGTCATGCTTACCGCGAAATGTGATAACTGATAGTGATCAAGGCCAGAGTGTATGGATTTACTGGAGTAACAGTTGTTCAGAAATTTTTGTAATTCTCCATTTCGGTGTACAATAGCATAAATTGATATCCATCATGTTGGTACCATGTTCCGATTCGGAAACAATAGTGTTAGTACAATGTAACTTTTCGGTACAATGATGTTAGTATCGGTTACTAACACAATAGCCATAGTGTAAGTATCCTTTACAGACTCGGTATATATATTATATAGTGTGAGTTAACGATGAAATCGCATTGACGTAGACTGTAAGATTATGTTAGCTTCACTATTGCAGGTTTACACCTTCGTCTAGGAGATTGTACCGTTCTATTATCCCACATTCTTCACCCAAATATATAGTGGTCAAATGGCATAATACCGGCTCCTACTGACGAGTCGCCAGTAAGCACGAAACGAATGTGCATAAGATTATACTTTCCGTTCATGCTGCCTTCGGTTTATTCTTCTGGTCATAACTGAACTAATTTTTTACTAGGTTCGCACCACCTAATACATACTTGCATATATATTAGTTCTCCGCAACAAACTGTATTTAGCTGTTATATATTGAATTGAATGATGTCATGCATACCGCGAAATGTGATAACAGATATCGGTCAAGTCCAGATTTTATGAATTTACTTGATAAACAGCTGTTCAGAAATTGTTCTATTTCTGAATTTCGGTAAACTATAGCATAAATTGATATCCATCATGTTGGTACCATGTTCCGATTCGAAAACCATATTGTTAGTACCATGTACCTTTTCGGTACAATAATGGTGGTATCAGTTACTAACACAATAGCCATAGTGTTAGTATCCTTTACAGACTCGGTATATATATTATATATTGTGAGTTAGCGTTGAAGTCGCATTGTCGTAGACTATATGATGTTAGCTTCACTATTGCAGGTTTACACATTCGTCTAGGAGATTGTACTGTCCTATTATTCCACATTCTTTACCCAAATATATATGGTTAAAGGGCGTAATACCGGCTCCTACTGATGAGTCGCCAGTAAGGACGAAACGAATGTGCATGAGATTATACTTTCCGGTCATGCTGACTTTGGTTTGACCTTCTGCTCCCAATTGAACTACTTTGTTACTAGGTTCGCGACACCTAATTTATACTAGCTTATGTTCGATATTGCATAGAAACTGTGCAGCCGACATTTCCAGTCATGTAAAATGTATGCAAGACTACTAGAGGTGAGAACCGCATATCTAATTTTGCTTTCCATATATATATATATATATATGAATATATATATATATATATATGGATTGCAGTTTGATCCTCGCCAGTCAATTTTCCGTTGTACTCTGATGATGATCATGGAAGATCGAAACACGTCAGTACGTTGCGCCTGGCGATAGTTTTGTTATGTTGTTTGACGACTGGTTAAATACATTCGGATTGGTGTTTACTTCAAGCTCGCAAACATGATTTAAATAATTGTTATCACCAACCGCGCAATTAGTTATTGTGAAACTGAATTTCCTTTATGTGTATATGTGGCGAAAGCTGCCAACGGCTTATGTTCGTGACTGCATAGAAATTATGCAGCTGACATTTGCAGTTAAGTTTAATGTATACGAGAGAGAGCCGCATATCTAATTTTGTTTTCCATATATATGCAATGCGGTTTGATCCTCGCTAGTCAGTTTTCCGTGTGGAATTTTGCTTGCATTTAATTGCAAAAGTTAATTTTCTTTGAGGTAAAGTTTTGTCTCTTTTAAAAGCATGCATTTCATTCTTGTAGTATAGTACTAATTGAATATCCATAAAATTTTGGCGTTGGTCGTTTAGATAGCTTTCCTACACGATAGAATTTTATGATCTCGGTTTCAGTAGTACCTCTTGTATTATCATTTAATTTTTTGACATCGTCAACAGTCGTGATCTCATATAAATTTAAAAACTATAGCTGATTTTCCTTAAAGGTTTGCACAGATACTTGGTTAGGAATATCATTCAAATTGGTTTCTCCGGATTTACAATTTGCATTCTAAGTAAATTTGTTTCTTGTTAGTTCAAACAAATACGTCCATAGCTTCTTATTCATTAATATGAATTCAAAGCTCACTATTCCGTTTTACAGATAATGTGAATTTGGTTTCAAACAGAGGTAACTCTGATTGCTTATTACTCATATTTTCTCTTATTTCTTCGTTCTCTATAGATAGGTTGCTTTGTTTCTCTAAGCTCATCAATTAATTTATCCATGCCCGTAAATGATGGGCTATGAACGATTTTAAACCCACGCGCTAGAAACTTCAATGCGATGATAATCCAATCTTATAACAAACGAGAGCAATCTAAATATTCATCCATTCTAGTAAAGAGCTAATACATCCCACAAATCCTTGATTGGTTGTATGACTCAAGTTCGGCGTACGCATACAAGCAATAAAATCTATAAAAAGGTAATTACTTTCACGCTACAGTTCGATGTTATTTAAGGTACATTTACTTAACCGATGTAACCTACTCAGAATTCCATTCACTTTATTTTTTTAAATTGAAATACTAATTTTTTTAAATAATAAAGTAAATGATTTGCGTGTGCATGGCTGCCTTGTTTATGGCAATTGTGTAATACTACGAAAATTTTCAAGCAATTCACTCTTCTCTGCTTTGTTTTCCGAGCATACTAAGAGCATGTACGCAACCGCACAGTTTTAGCTTCATTATACATTCAAACACGCTATCCAGAACTAAGTTACATGAGGCACCGAGATGGCAGTGTGACCAATAGCAAGATCTCAAATAACAGCTAAAGTTAAACAAATTTCAGAATTCGATTTAAACGCTAACACACTCTATATAAAATATATACCTAGATTGTAAATGACATTAACACTATGGCTATTGTGTCAGTAACCTATCACAACATTATTGTACCGAATAGGTACGTGGTACAAGCACTATGGTTTCCGTGTCGGTACATGGTACCAACATGATGGATAACAATTTATGCTATAGTTCACCGAAATTGAGAAATACAACAATTTCTGAACACCTGTTACTCCAGTAAGTCCATACACGCTGGCCATGATCGATATCAGTTATTATATTTTGCGATAAGCAAGACATAATTAAATTCAATATATTGTAACACGCGGCTCCGCGTTACAACCCAAAGATATTCGATTTTGACAAATATGGTGCTCTTTAAGGTCAAATAATCTAACTCTGTTCTTACACAATATTTCTCTTAATTGTGATTTTAGAAACAATCTCTGTTAGTTTCAAGCAGTTTAAATTGAGATTTCTTGAACTGCAATTTATTTTTAATTAATAGGGTTGTTTATTAAATATAGTCACCCACGCGCAATACGCATGGAACATGCGGTGGATTATAGTGTCACAGCGGATTTATTTCGCTCAGTTGGATTATTTGCAGTTTATGCAAAGGATTTACTATTCGCATTTAACTATACCTATCCGAATTTCAGAGTACAATGGATTACTATAATTACATAAGTTAAAACCATAGCAAACAGTGAACTAATTATTTGTGAATTTTTTCTCATTGAAGATTTTACACGATTTTAATCCATTTATCATCAGTGACAACTTATACCAGTGACTATATTCATATCATCATGTATTTACAATCGGTTACATATATTCATTTCAATTCAGACATTTATGAAAGAATAATTGCTTGTGTGTAAGACATTCAACTTTGTAAACAGCGTTGATTTTGCTGCTGTCTAGAGCACGGACAATTTTGTTTAACTGTGACTTGTGCATAAGACATTCAACTTTGTGAACAATATTCAGTATTTTTGCCGTCTAGAGTACGGAAAATATAGTTTGGCTGTGACTGGTGTTTAAGACATTCATTTTTGTTAAAATTAAATTTTATTGCCGTCTAGAGCACGGTCAATTTGGACTACTTATGAACTTATATACGACGTTATTTACAATTCATTTGTGATCATTCGGATTAGTCTTCTCACTTCAACCATCGGGAAAAAAGCCGGGGATTGATCATGTGCACGGATCTCCACAGCCGCTACCAATCAAATGTAGGGAGTAATTAACCCCGCGAAACTCCAACAATATAACAGTTAAATACTGTTTGTTGCGGAGAACTAATATATATGCACGTATGTATTAGGTGTTGCGAAACTAGATACAAATTATTTCAGTTGAATTCAGAAGGATAAACCAAAAGCAGCATGAACAGAAAGTATAATCTCATGCATATATGTTTCGTGCTTACTGGCGATTCATCAGTAGGAGCCAGTATTTCGCCCTTTAACCAATATATATTTGGTTGAAGTATGTGGAATAATAGAACGGTACAATCTCCCTGACGAATGTGTAAACCTGCAAAAGTGAAGCTAACAATATACAGTCCACGACAATGCGTCTTCTACGCTAATTCACATTATAATATATATATATATATATATATATATATATATATATATATATATATCAGGTCTGTAAATGATACTAACACTATGGCTATTTTATTAGTAACCGATACCAAAATTATTGTACCGAAAAGGTACATGGTACAAACACTATGTTTTCCGAGTCGGAACATGGTACCAACATGATGAATATCAATTTATGCTATAGTTCACCGAAATTGAGAATTTCACAATTTCTCAATACATTTCACTCCAGTAAATCCATACACTCTGGCCTTGATCGATATAAGTTATCACATTTCGCGGTAAGCATAACATAATTAAATTAAATATATAACAGTTAAATAATGTTTGTTGTGGAGAAATGATATATATGCAAGTTTGTGTTAGGTGTAGCGAAACTAGTTAAAAATTTATTCAGTTGTGACCAGAAGGATAAACCAAAGGCAGTATGAATGGAAGTTATAATCTCACGCACATTCGTTTTGTGCTTACTGGCGACTCATCAGTAGGGGCCGGTATTACGCCCTTTAAACACTACATATTTGGGTGAAGAATGTGGGATAATTGGACGGTTAACTATTATATATTGCATTTAATGATGTCATGCTTAACCCGATATGGGATAACTGTTATCGGTCACGGCCAGAATGTATAGATTTACTGGAGCAACAGGCGTTCAGAAATTGTTGTAATGCTCAATTTCAGTGAACTATAGCATAAATTGATATCCATCATGTTGGTACCTTGTACCGAGTCGGAAAACATAGTGTTTGTACCATGTACATTTTCGGTACAATAATTTTGGTATCGATTACTAATACAATACCCATAGTGTTAGTATCATTTACAGACCCGATATATATACATATATATATATATATATATATATATATATATATATATATATATATTATAATGTGAATTAGCGTAGAAGACGCATGGTCGTGGACTGTATATTGTTAGCTTCACTTTTGCAGGTTTACACATTCGTCAGGGAGATTGTACCGTTCTATTATTCCACATACTTCAACCAAATATATATTGGTTAAAGGGCGAAATACTGGCTCCTACTGATGAATCGCCAGTAAGCACGAAACATATATGCATGAGATTATACTTTCTGTTCATGCTGCTTTTGGTTTATCCTTCTGAACTCAACTGAAATAATTTGTATCTAGTTTCGCAACACCTAATACATACTTGCATATATATTAGTTCTCCGCAACAAACAGTATTTAACTGTTATATTGTTGGAGTTTCGCGGGGTTAATTACTCCCTACATTTGATTGGTAGCGGCTGTGGAGATCCGTGCACATGATCAATCCCCGGCTTTTTTCCCGATGGGTGAAGTGAGAAGACTAATACGAATGATCACAAATGTATTGTAAATAACGTCGTATATAAGTTCATAAGTAGTCCAAATTGACCGTGCTCTAGACGGCAATAAAATTTAATTTTAACACAAATGAATGTCTTAAACACCAGTCACAGTCAAACTATATTGTCCGTACTCTAGACGGCAAAAATACCGAATATTGTTCACAAAGTTGAATGTCTTATGCACAAGTCACAGTTAAACAAAATTGTCCGTGCTCTAGACGGCAGCAAAATGAACGCTGTTTATAAAGTTGAATATCTTACACACAAGCAATTATTCTTTCACAAATGTCTGAATTGAAATGAATATATGTAACCGATTGAAAATACATGATGATATGAATATAGTCACTGGTAAAAGTTGTCACTGATGATAAATGGATTAAAATCGTGTACAAACTTCAATGAAAAAAATTCACAAATAATTAATTCACTGTTTGCTATGGTTTTAACTTATGTAATTATAATAATCCATTGTACTCTGAAATTCGGATAGGTATAGTTAAATGCGAACAGTAAATCCCTTGCATAAACTGCGAATAATCCAACTGAGCGAAATAAATCCGCTGTGACACTATAATCCACCGCATGTTCCATGCGTATTGCGCGCGGGTGACTATATTTAATAAACAACCCTATTAATTACAAATAAATTTGCATTTCAAGAAATCTCAATTTAAACTGCTTGAAACTAACAGAGATTGTTTCTAAAATCACAGTTAAGAGAAATATTGTGTAAAAACAGAATTAGATTATTTGACCTTAAAGAGCACTGTATTTGTCAAAATCGAACATCGCTGGGTTGTAACTCGGATCCGCGTGTTACAGATTAGAATATCATGTTGATGAAACATTTCAATATTTAGGTCAGGTGCTTGTTATTTTATATAAAGGGCTTCATTATAAATAATAAATTTTCTGATTTTGCTTTATGTAGAACTGTGAAATTGGTCGAATTGACTTGGTGCCCCATTGCTAATTTATGATCGGAAATAGCTGATTTTCCTTACTGTCCCAAGCCCTTGTTAATCAATTCCTGTGAAAAATGTTGCTGGATCCATATATATATATATATATATATATATATATATATATATATATATATATATATATATATATATATATATATATATATATATATATATATATATATATATATAAAAATGTGTGTGTGATGTGTGTTACCGCACATACATGAGAATTTTAGACAATGAATTATTTGGAGAGAATTGGCAATTGATCTTTGGCATTCAACCTCATGATTCTCTGTGTACTAAATGTTATATTAACTTTAACACTGAGAAAGTTCTCCTTAGTTCTTCTATTCAGCCGCCGTGAAATTATTGAGACTCGTACGTCGCCTCTAAGTTTAGGAAAACCTGCTTGATGGTATCCTCTCTAGTGCAAAACTGCCGTGGTCTGATGTTGACATCAATGAAACGCTCTGGGGAGTTGTTCAATAGAAAAAATTTCCTGAGGTAGGCCATTTCTCCCTAAATCTTGTTTTCTGAGCAGATCTTCCTGATTCTGTTCGCTAGGTTGTTTACGATGTTTCTTTAATGGGATTTTGGCACACTGCTGTTGTAATGAATCTATCGCCCGATGAAAATGGATTTACTATATATGCCCAAGACATGAAGACATCAAACAGAAATATGATACAGCAAAAATCGAATCAAGAATTAATGCAATTCTGAAAAAGATGGAAAAACACGTTTTAACATCGGTGGCTTGTTCCTATATTAGATCGAAACTCATAGAAGACATCCAAAAGGCAAAACCCGTTGGAAAAAAACACCGCAAGATTGTACGGCAAACCAAAAACTGATAAATCTTTGACAGCCTCAAGAGCTCCCTCAATGTGGCCTATTATGTCAATGATCAACGCTCCACAACATAAACCAGCCAAGTTTCTCTGCAAAATACTTCAACGAATACGAAGCATCATGAACGCAAACACTATCAAGGACTCTTCGAAATAGCAAATTAACTGAAGTTGACTGACATTCTACAGAATAAAATGGTCTTGCTTGACGTCTCATCCTTATTTACAAAATAAGTTAATGCACTTTCACCGGGCAATACATTCACTATAACATCAGTGTGCCAGAATCCCACAAAAGAAATATAGCAAACATCCTAGCAAACAGAATCACGAAGATCTGCTCTGAACATAAGATTGAGGAAGAACTGGGCTACCTCAGGAATATTTTGCTAATAAACAACTACCTAGTGCGTTTTATTGATGTTAACATCAGGCCACGGCAGATTCGCACTAGAGAGGATACCGTCAAGTAGGTTTTCCTAAATTTACAAATTAGAGGCGACTAAACATCCTCAATAATTGCACGGTGGCTGTATAGAATAACTAAGGAGAACTTTCCCAGTGTTGAAATTAATATGACAGTTAATGCAAAGAGAGTCATGAGGTTGAATGCCAAAGATCAATTGCCAATTCTCTCCAAATCATTCATAGCCTACAAATTCTCATGTATATGCGGTAGCACATATATTGGACGTACGAAAAATCAATTGATAAACAGAATCCTGCAACATTTGCCACCGAAATTAATTAACAGAAGCCTGGTACCGTCAGGAATATAACCTATTTCCGATCATATATTGGCAACGGGGCACCAATTCAATTCGACCAATTTCACAATTCTACATAAAGAAAAATCAGAAAAATTATTATTTATCTATGACGTCGTCGACAGGAATCAACATACATTCAATCGGATTGGTAACAAGCTGAAGAGGAAATAACAGAGGCGCATACGGTGACAGAAGTTTCCAAACAATATGAGTACTCAATGCTGCAACAAACACTGGCGCTTTTATCATGTGCAAAACACAAATTTGCTCAAAAAGGTGAAACGATAATCTACACTTGGAAAAATAGCACTCGTGCATGTAACGGCGAGCAATGCAAACGAATGGTTAATTCTCAAGCCATCAAAACAATAATGACCAGATCTCAGACATCACTTTGCAATATAGTGAGAATTACCTTTACATGTGAACAAGCACACACATAAAACACAAACGCATACACACTTACCAACCAGCCAAAACAAGAAATAGAAGTAAAAGCAAGTCAGATTTGTTACCACTAGCTTAATCAATTGAAAATCCAGAATGTATATTAATGAATGATTGTAGAGCGATGTTCAGTATTCACGAAATAAATAGTCTTTATCCACTTTGTTATTATTGTGTTTTGTCTTCCTAATTAGAAAAAATACTGTGTAATATCAGAAAGCAATGGATATATATATATATATATATATATATATATATATATAGAATATTTAATGGTAAATCTTATTTCTACCATTCTCTCCTGTGAATATTCTTGATTCGTTAGTGTGTGTCCGTAATTAACGGGTGTGTCACATTTTGCGCAACACAGGATATTTTTGAAAGTCTGTTAGTTATGTTTTTATTTCAGTTTTATTAATATCATTCTGTATGACTTTTTGCACGTTTACGCAGGGTTTAGCTTATTTTTTGCAATAGCTTCAAAAGCCAGAAGCATTTTTTTCGTTTTTGCCCCCTACAGAACTATAATTTTTTTCGTTTAATAGCATGACCTTTTAGTTGTAGATGTTAATATATTGCCGAATATTGCAGAAGCTGCAGACAAAGCTGCTTGTTTATTATGGTTTCAAGCCTATTTTATGATTTGTCGATGTAAAAAGCATTTCAGGAACATTGAAATTTAAATACAGATAAAGGTTTTGACGTCACAGAAAGTCTGTCTTTTTTGTGCTGAACAGAAATCCCACCTGTATTGATGGAAACTGTGCTCTAGTCGCTCGAGCTACTTTTCTTTTGCACAGCTCAGCTGGAAGATCATCTCCAAGGTGAACTTTAATCTCTGGGGTATTTTGTTTTCCTACAAATTGGTCTGGATTTTATCGCGTTGTCTCAAATTATATTCGATAAACCAATCGCGAAGCAGATTTAGCCCTAATTCAATGTTGTTCGGTGAATAAATCTTGTTTATGCGTGCGCCTAAATAGATTATCAGGTTCCTTTTTACGTCCTTGGGATACTACTGAAATAATGGATATACTGCCCAGCTCGCTTAATTTCTTGTGAACAGACCTTCAGATGGTACTTTCTTCATATCTCGTTATTACTGGACCTAGAAAAAATTAGTATCCGTGTTGTTGTTCTTCTAGTGTAAACTTGATTGCTTGGTTTACGTTTTTTATGTAATTAAGCAGTGCATTTTTATCTACATTCTTTTCAACGACTATGGAAGTATCGTCAATGTAGGGTACATAAGTATGAGCTCCGTTGATAAATGGTCTTAATCCAGTTGTTTATAAATTATGTATGTATATGTCTGCCATGACGTAGGATGTGTATAATAAAAGCATTTCCCTTATGTCATCCAATTCTACTAGTGTTTCTGCTTCTGATAATCGCAGATATTCACACAGGATATTTATATTTTTATATATTTTAATACTAATAGTGTTTTTCAACATGTTTCATAATCGGGCATAATAATCGGGCTGCCACTTGCTGCGGAGAGTTCACTACATGTAATATGGTTCTGAAAGGAGAAAGTCTATCATTGCTGGCCATTTTGTGAACCTTAGGCAACCAATATAATATCGGTTGTGTTGAACCTCTGTGCAGCTCCTGCACAAAATTTATTAATTTGTGAACATGTACTACTCACAGGTTATGCCGTTAGCAGTAACAATTTTTCATTTCCGTGCAAGGCAAATTTGAAAAAATGCTTTTGGATTTGAAGCTATTGTAATTAATAAGATAAACCCCTGCTTAAACGCACAGTAAGTAATTCAGAAAGAAATTAATAGAACTTGAACAAAAAAATAACTAACAGGCCTTCAAAATAGCTTATGTTCCGAAAAATATGACACACCTGTCAATTACGGACACACTCATAATGAAAGTGATGACACATAACATGACTTTGCGCAAAAGGAGTGTTACGAATTGCGCAAAACAAAGACAGTCGTAGCTAAGAAGGAATTGGTAACGATACATGTACAGTTGGGATTGGATAAACGAAAATATTAACGAATCCAGAAGAATGGCTGTAGATAATATTAGAAATAAAATATATTAATAAATGTTATTGCATGGAGTACGTTTTTTCTTCTCGTGTGTTAAAAATGATGAATCTCGTAACGAGAAATTTATTATAGCCACCTGGTTACCCTATTCTTCGAAAGTCTTCAATGCATATATATCCTATTCGTGTAGATATGGTGAATGTGTGGAACGCGTGGTTTAGTATGAAGTTGTATATGTGAGGAAACAATCCCGACATACATGATTAAGCGTTGGAAAAGTACCAAACAGCAACAATCAGAGAATATTCATCACGAAATCTAGAAAATGTCATCGAAGAAGAAGAAGTAAAAGTGGATAGCTAGAAAATAAAATTTCTATCTATAGAATCGAAACTACAGTTGATATATGATAAAATACGAATACATTTTTTGAAAGTGTTTGCCTGGATTTTAAAAGGTTTGAGGAGAAGAGAAATTTATAAAAAAATTGCGCGCAATGTAGTGCATTGTTCGGAGGTTAAAACTTTCCTGAGGATCCAAATATATAGTTATTTTAAATTTCACTGACATCAAATTAACAATTACTAGAATAAGTGAACGTGAAGAAATGCCCATGCAGGCATCAATGGAATGCTTTTTTGAAGGTGCTACAAAACAGAAATCAACAGAAAATTACAACATCTTGTTCTTTAAATCGGAATTACGAAATGCATATGGCCAGTATGTGCGCACATTCAAAGTCAATAAACGGGTTACCAAATAGCATATGGAGGAACTAAATGTGCTATAACGGAACAAAGAAATCAGACAAATGAAGCCAGACAAAAGGACAGGCGAAGTGTTAATGAAATATAGTCAGGCTACGTTACAAATAGTAAACGAAAAAACAAATTGAAACACAAAGAGGTACAATGCGATACTACAGCTAAATTAGAAAATTCTATAACGAAGATTCTAAACAGAAGTATATACAAGATAGAAGCTGAACAAGAAATCGACATAGAGGACACAAATAGCATCTATAAAATTAGAAATCCCGTAGGTTCAACACCACCGGTATTATATTGGTTGTCTAAGGTTCACAAAATGACCACTTTTTAGAACTATATTATCAATGGTGAACTCTCTGCTGCACGGGGCAGCCAGATTATTATGCAAGATTATAAAACCTAAAATGAATGCTAGAATAGAACACATTGCACCGAATAGCTTACAATTTGAAGAAACATTCGCGCCTTAACTTTAAAAGGAAAGTAAATATTGTCTCTCGATATACAATCCCTCTTTACCAGTATTACAATAAATAAAACTATAAATATACTTTGTGAATATCTTTGATAATCAAGAAAGGAAGCATTGATACGAGTGGACTACTTTTATTCCGTATATCCATCGTACAATTTTTATTCCAAGGATACTTTTACAGATAACTTGACGGCATTGGTATGGGTAGTACTCTTGGACCAGCCTTGGCAGACATACACGAATCATTTATAAACAACTGGACCAAGACCAGTTATCATCGGAACTTATACATACGTACTCTACATTGAGAATATTTTCATGGTCGTTGAAAAGAATGAAGATACAAATGCACTACTACATAACATAAACAAGGTAGACCAAGCAATCAAGTTTGCAATAGAAGAATAACATGACGGATATAAATCTTTTCTACGTCTAGAAATAACGACAGATGAAGGTTTCACCTGAAAGTCGTTTTACTAGAAATCAAGCAGGACTGGGCAGTATATCTATTATTTTAATAGTATGCCAAGGGAGTACAAAAGGTACCTGACAATCAATTTGGGCACAGGACAACAAAGGATTTTTTCACCGAACAACATTGAATTAGGGCTAAATCTGCTTCGCGAAACGTTGAGAAATATTGGCTATATCGACTGGTTTATGGAATATAATTTGAATTAACGCAATCAAATCGAGACCAATTTGGAGGAAAACTAACTACCCCAGAGATTGTAATTAATAAGCTAATCCCCCGCTGAAACGAGCAGAAAGTAATTCAGAAAGACATTTAATTGAGTGAAACCAAGACATAACTAATAGCCCTTTAAAAATAGCCTGTATTCCGCAAAATACGACACACCTATCAATTACGGACAGATTCCCAACGAAAGTGACGACACATCACACGGGTGGTCTAAATTGCAGAAAACAAAGACTGACATAGTTTAGAGGTGATCGGTTAAGATAAATGTACAGTTGGGATTTAATGAACGAAAATATTAACGAATCCAGAATAATGGCTGCAGATACTGTTATTAAAAATATTTTTATTAATATATGTTATTTCATTGAGTACGTTTTTAAACTTTTAACTATATATATGTACATATTTGTTGTAATATTTTTGCCTTACACGAAATATTATTATTAGGAAGAAAAAACTTCTTTAACTACAAAATAGATAACGCCCATTGTTTTCGCGTGTAATAAATATCATTTTAAAATCTATCATTTGTATATATATATATAAAAGAGATTATAATTTATCGTTTATCATAGTTGAATAAACACTACTTTAAAATCTAATATTTACATATATATATATATATATATATATATATATATATATATATATATATATAATAGAGATTATAATTTATCGTTTATCATAGTTGAATAAACATCATTTTAAAATCTATTATTTAAATATATATATATATATAAATATATATATATATTAGAGATTATAATTTATAGTTTATCATAGTTGAATTACAAAACCTTAAATATATAAGTGTCAGGGAACTGTCTTAAGCAGCATGCATGGATAGCTTTACAAAAGCCAAACTTGACTAATTTTTCACTGCGATATAACAATAAGTCTTTCATGTTAATATGTGGACTGTAAAATAACATTAGGTCGCCAATTTGTGGTGAGGATAATTTGTATACGGAGTTTTCCTTCTCTTAGATGGTCTGCCAACCAAGTCTGATGAGCAGTATCTGCTCGGATGCTAGTAGCCAAAGTTTAATTCAGCAACCAAAAAGTTTCCCTTTGCGACAAGCATGGTTGTTCTCATTTCGTCAAACAAATTTAGCAAAATGCATTTGCGCAGCAAGAGAAACCTGACTAGTGTTTGTTAAAGAAAACTGTGAATCGGACTAAAGAGATAATTTAATGATGTTTAAGTACATTTTCCACAGAAAAATTATTTCGTATCAACATTCGTAAATAATTTATTTTAAATCTAATATTAACGCGTCCTGTTTTGATTTTGATTTTAGTAGTGTGTAATATTTTGCATTATTTGTATGTGGAATGGACTTTCTTTGATAATTCAAGCACTGTCAAAAAATTTTATCATGGAGCACATCAAAATCAAGTGTACGCGCTACAATCCAGTCCTTATTACTAATTATTAAAATTACCTGATCACCGTTATTATTTAAAACAAGATGAATTCCGGTTGTTTTGTTTGATTAAGATTTTGCGATGGGCATTGGTGGTCACATTTCTTTCGTTTCATTAATCACAAACATTTTTCAAAACCAACTAATTAATCCACCGAAATATCTTAAAGAGACGAAACAAGTTGAAATCAGCCTGTGTGAATTAAAACGCAGATTAGGTAATTTTGGTTAATCCGGTTTCTCAATTTTTTTAATCTTTAAATCATTATTTACCGTCTTATTGTTCAGCTCTCAGGTAATAAATATTTTAATAAACTGAATCAAGTTTCTGGCTTGATATTTTATATTTCTCCTTTTTTAATAGAAAGAAGTATTAACTTAGATACTTGCTAGCGTACGTGTATTTTTAGTTTAACTATTTTTAGACATTTTAAATATTAATTTATTTATGAATCATGTTAGGTCTTACACACATATATCAAAGAAGGCATGGTCAACACAGATAAAAATCATAACAAATTGCAATTACAGACAATTGTGTTCACGTTACATTTGACATTTTTAGTCAAGTAAAATCGTGCAAAATCAAGGTTAAATAATTATTTCTTTCGGTGCAAAATTTTACATTCCAGCATCCCTGTTAATAAAAAATTCGATTGAACCTGTATGTTCATTAAAAGTACCCACCAATCATACTCCATTTTTGCAAGTCATCTGAAAATTCTACGCAATATTCGCACCGAAAATGTTTATTTCAAATTCAGTGTTCAATACTTGACGCGAGGAAGTCACAAAGCTCATGCATTATATGGGAAAACACCACTTCCACAAAAAATATTGCCATACGTTATTGGGTATGAAGCTGAGATTTTAATTATAATAAAAGATGTCTAAACATGTGACATGCTTAAATATGCTAACACTCAGTTAACTGGAGTGTAAGAAAGCCCTCAGTCTTCACGTCTTGCTATTGTGGCATAAAAATGACAGCCTAAATTTCGAAATATTTAGGAATCAGACATGGACTGGACAATTCATCCATTACCAGGGTGCTATCAGAATTACGCCAATGATAAATTTGATATGTAAATTATCCTCAGAGCAGTAGAGAATCTGTTAAATACTGTTTGTTGCGAAGTACGTATTAGGTTTTGCGAACCTAGTAACAAATTAGTTCAGTTGTGACGAGAAGGATAAACC
>JAQBSW010006608.1:0-47134 GCA_029291075.1 Eudiplozoon nipponicum | reverse complement strand
ACGTGTACTTCATTAGATCTAATTATTTTTATTCCGATCCATTTTGTTTTAACCAGGTTTTCATACTTTTGGCTCTAACATGTGCGATCGATTTTCTTCCGCGTGTTTCCTTGTGTCTCTCTTTGTTCATCAGTTATCACATTCCCCCTGCTGGTAGTGCAGAGGGTGTAGACATATGAAAATTGCTCTTCAATTTATGCTGCTCAAAGCCCCATTAATTGGAATAGTGATTTTTTGTGTAGCTTTATCTTGTCCAATATTTTGCAAATCCAGTTGAAAGGTTGATGATCCTGGCCGATCATGAGGCTATTCCTAGCTGGAATGAGGGATCGTATTGCTGATTTTGATGGTTCACGGCGCAATTTTTAGAGCATGTGGTAGAAAACATGTATCTGAACGTCGCTTCTTCAATGAAATTAATTGTCGGTTAAAAATTATCAATTCAATTGATCTCAATAACACATATGCCGATAATATTACATATTTTGAGTAAAATATTTTGTCCAGCACATGCTTTCTGTGAGGAATGCGTGACAACGTTTTAGAGAAACGTTGTTTTTTCTCAGATCTTTCCAAATCGTTCTCATATAATAGTAATAACTGAGTACCCAAACACTACAGGGAACTATGTCGAGTTTAATTTATTTCAATTGATTATTATCAAGGGCTAAAGATGCTTCTGGTTAGGCATCAACAATTCTCAATTTTGAGGCAGCATTTTGCGCCAGAATTATTCGATGGGCTAATCACATATCCATTAGCTGACTCCATATATCTGTGCAAAAATGAAATGTTTTTATTTGCCTCGATTGATTTTCTTAGTTGGCCTAAATCTGTTCCATCTTTTCAGATAAGCATGTGGTTCTGGTGTATTGCAGCTTATTCTTGATTTTGTCATATGTTAAATTGAAATAATGTTTTCTTCCTACTTGTTCCTTAGCATTTGACGTGTTCTTAATTTATCCTTGGGGTACTGTAGCCCTGTGCTTCTGTAAGGCCACTAATATTTTCTTACATAGAGTTAAATTATTGTAATTGTAGTGCTGCTCTGACCAGTTTTGTTATTTTGTAAGCTGAATTATCTAGCAGATATAACTAATATTGCTATATTTAGGAATAAAATTTCATCGATGCACTTTTAAGAGCAAGTAGTGGAAAAAGAAGCGACATTCCGAAACATTTTGATTCAAAATTTGTCGCCATGTTTAGATCACAATTAACAGAACCGTCTCCAGTGCGTTTGACTGGAATATTATCATGGCAGACATGTGTACGAATCATCATTATGATGGTTATATTATTTTCTCTGGTGCATCAATTTTATATAATTATTACCGTGACATCCTTACCAAAATTTACCCAGCTCATTGTTTTCGATGTTTAGCATATTAATATGCTCATCATAGAAATTTAATCTCACAGTGGTACATCTGATAAATTATTCCAATACACAGCATATCTATAATATTTTCTGTGTTCTCATCAAATTTAATTATCTTAAGCAACGTAACGATTGAGTGATACATTCCATGACACATTGCACTAGAGGATATTCGAGAGACGAGAAAGATCGTAGGAACGTCTTCTCGACGAGAGAAGGATCATCACAAAGGCGGCGCCTACACCAACGTGAGTTATTCTCGATGAGAGTGGACAAGTTATAAACTGGCGTCAAGACCATTTCGAAACCCTTCTTAACGAGATAATGTACGCCTAATATATATATATATATATATATATATATATATATATATATATCCTGGTATGATGTTGTGTGTGTGTGGATGGGTGGGCGTGTGTTACATTGTCGTAGTGCTGTGTTTCATAGAAAATATGGATTTTGATTATTCTTTCTATCAGGAGAATAATAGTGGGCATCTTTTTTATATAAATTTTCAATAAGCAATCGCTAATTTGTCATCATGAGACAAACACCATGCGATGACAGAAAGTGACAGTTATTAAAGCATAACATGTCTGCTGTTGGTAGATCTAAACTTCGTATTAGTTAACAATTGCAATTTTTTCAATAGAACACGTTCTTATCTATAGGGTATCCATTCAAACTCGCCAAGACATGGCGGAATTGTGTACATACAAGGTTTAAACGCCAAAAATAATGTTAGTTCTGACTTACTCGTTTCAGATCTGCACATTCTTGTTTCGCGTCATCCAGCTGCAGTGCCAAATCGTCTTTCTCATTTAGCAGATTGTTGATCTGCATCCGCAAATGGCTGATTATGTCGTCGTTTAAAGCTTCGCCAAATTCATCATTCTTGTTCACGCCGTTCCTCATTAGACCACCTGACTTCACATGCTGATCATCATTTTCTGCACAGGTTACGTTCAGTCGTAGTTTTTCATTGTAACGCTCAGTGACGTCACAATTCCTTTCCTTATTCGTATTATTTCTGTTGTTTAATAGAAGACGTTGTTTTGCAGCATCTGAGACTTTGGCACTCACTGAGTGATTGATATGGTGAAATTCGAGATCAGCATTGTTGCTAGGCCGCTTTAACGGTGATCCATACGTATCTACTGAATTTGAAATAAAATTAGTTATTTTCATGTGAAATAGCAAAACATCCAATAGGAATTATTTATTGCAAATTTGCCAAATTTTGAAAATAAGCAAAAAACACTTCTCACCTTACTTTAATTAACGTTTCACGAAAAAAGTGAAATATTAAGATCTTACTGTAAATATAACAATACAATTTTTTTTTAAAGTAAAAAGAATTGTGTACGAATATTTATGAGCATCTACGCACCGTCATTATCTTCATCGTCCGAATACTTGACAAATCTTGATCCGTTTGGAGGCATACTTTCGTCACCATTCGATGGTCTGTACAAAGCATCTTCTTTGTGCTGTGAGCGTGATAATATCTCTGAGTCCGAAAAATCGCCCAGTTCATCGGCAAATGTAGCGCTGCTGTTCTCGTCTGTTGAGTGGTCCTGGGGCCGTAAAGTCTTCTGTCGGCGAAAACGAGGGCTATCGAATCGGAAAGACTTAAACTGATGTTGTTCATAATGATGCCGCAATCGAGATGGCGAGTCATTACAGTGATTATGATTACCAGACGTGGGTTCGAATGGCTGACTCGGATGCATGCAACTCTTTTGATAACCCTCATGACCACCTAAGCGTGCATCTGACTTAAATTTTACTTGACTGTAGGATTGGTTTAGTGCATTCTGGTGATTGTGCCCATCCTCGTTAGTCAATTGTTTGCTTGACAAATTGTAGGGCTTTTCGAATTCAAGGTCCAGATTCTGCGAGCTGCTGTCTTGATTGCCGAAGCCACTGTCTATACGGAATTATAGTTTAAAGTAAGGATAAAAAGACATTTTAAACCGTTAAACAATAATTTATTGCGCGGGTGGCGGTAAAAATTCTTTAAATCAAGTTTGCAAGTTTGAGATAAACACCAACCCCATTGTATTTAACCAGTCGTCGAACATCATTTTGATGATGATCATGGAAGATTGATACGCGTCAGTGCGTTGCGACTGGCGGTAGTTTTGTTATGTTGTTCGACGACTGGTTAAATACAATAGGATTGATATTTACTTTAAGCTCGCAAACTTGATTTGAAGAATTATAATTCGTTGCATCAGACAAATATTTAAAAATAACATTGTAGTTTTAATGCAAAACACAACCAAATAACTGTCAACCGAGATAAACGTAGCGTTTCTCGAGACAAATGACTTGAAAAATACATTCTTGAAGTTTTACGTTAAATAAAGGTGGCAGTTGTGAAATAAGCAAAAATTTTATTTTATTTCTCCAATAAAATTTTCGAACTTGAAATAAGCACAAATCCCATAGTGTTAATCAAATCGCACACCCTGCATCTGACAATGTTTTTGCTATGCTGTGTGCCTGGTAATTTAAAATGGGATTGCTGTTTATCACAAATTCGCAAAGTTACCTTAAAAGTTTCATTTTACGACCTACGCAATCAGTGATTGTTCAATCTCATATAATACTTTATCAGCTACGCAATATTGTAAATATGCGACTGCTGGTCAAATTAATGACATAGAATGATACTAATACTTGCTATCTAAATACTAATAACATTAGTTGTAATTCTCAATTTGGTGAACTATAGCATACATTGAAATTCATCGTGTTGGTGACCACAGTGTTAGTCCCATGTACCTTTTTAGTACTATAATGTTGGTATCGGGTACTGTCACAATAGCCATAGTGTTAGTATCCTTTACAGGCTTGGTGTATATATGATATAGAGTGAATTGGCATTGTAGTCGCATTGTCGAGACTTTACATGATAGCTTCACTACTGCAGTTTTACACAGTCGTCTAGGAGACTGTATCGTCCTTTTTTCCCACATTCCTCACCCAAAGTATATAGTGGGTAAAGAGCTTCATACCAGCTCCTACTGATGAGTCGCCAGTAACCACGAAACGAATGTGCATGAGATTATACTTTCCGTTCATGCTGCCTTTGGTTTGTCCTTCTGGTCATAATTGAACTAATCTGTTTCTAGGTGCGCAACACCTAAAACGGAATAGCATATATATATTAGTTTTCCACCACAAAAAGTATCTAATTTTTATATATTTAATTGAATGCTGTCATGATTACCGCGAAATTTGATTTCTTTCTTCAACCAATCGCACATATGCACTCATTTTGACATTTGAAGACGATTATCAGAGAAATCTAAAGATTTTGGTTAATATATGAGATAGATAGTCAGCTGGACATGATCTTTGAAAAACAATATTTTGTTCTGAATAATTTATAATAGTCAAATATGAGCCAGGACTTGAGTCTTAATTCAGTGACATCCGGAATTGAGTTTTTTGTTGATGTAACACTTCACTTCAAGCGCATAAGTGCACGTTAACCAGTTGTTGCTAAGTTTACCTAGTTACGTAGTAGAGGAATTGCCTAACAACGTGCAAATTATACTGAAAATGTCACTGGTTGCTTTCATTACTTTTATCTTTCAACTTTCCATGCCATCATGTCCTTAAATGTACTAAATTGACAGACTATGCGGACAAAAACTATAGGATATATATATATATATATATATATATATATATGTTGATATGCAAACACATGTCGATTTAAAATATAATATATGTTGGTGGTATAAATGAAATATCAAATAAGATAGAAAACGCAGTTCAACGACTAAATCAGTTTATCTATTCTTAAACACCCTCCATCAGTACCAAGAATTGTTACGGCCATTATTTGAACCAAGGACTATTTATTGTAGAGTAAGGCAACAGATTCTCTACGCCTCTGGTGTCACGCATTGCTTTTCATTATTTAGTTGTTTGATTAATATTTGTTTCATTTATATCCTCATTGCTAACGCTTTCAAACTAAGAATCAAACTAGCCATGCCCGATCCACCATTACCAGACAGACACTACACTGATGACAGTCTAGTACGGAAGTAACTAATCTAAGGGCTGCACTGCACGGGGTATCTTATGCAACAGTATATTAAGTGTTGCTGACCTAGTACCGACTAGTGAGTCGGAAAATGGTAGCATGAAACTTTCCGGGTCTGAAAGGACACAGCCATCATCCAGTTTCATGTGAAGTCTCGCGTTTTGTCTAACTGCGCAGTAACTTTTATTGTTAAATGTGTTTGACGAAATAAGGGAAAGCGTGCTAGATACGAAGGACAAGTTTCGACTGCTGACGGAAACTTTGGCCACGGGCATCTGGGCAGATATTGTTCATCATCATCTAAGTGAAGGAAAGCTCGGAATACAAATCATCCTCACTAGGACTTGGCGAACTAGTGTTCTGTTATGGTTCACATATAACCATGAACGACTTATGGTTATATGTCAGTGAAGCATTAGTCACTTTTGGCTTTGCATGGTTATGAATGATGATGACGATCGGTAAGATATATTAATACATTATAAAAAGATTTTAACGTAAATATATTGGTGGTAGAAACATATTAAGTTATATTATGCTTAATTAAATGTCTTCTAGATCAAGTTCACTCCTTACTGAATACCATTTGATATCAGTAAGAATAACCACCAACCTAAAGTGAGATCATACGCTGTTAAGTTACAGTCATATAAATGGGAATCAATTAGAAGCATACTGGAAAAATGAAAAAAACTGGACAGAACGTGAGGAGTTCTCAATAAGGACTAAACCGGTCTCCTGAATGAATTACCTATTCTACATTATAAAAATATTAGTTTATACCGACATGTGTATATGTGTAATGGGACTGGTGTTTATATCCAAACAGCGACCTTGATGTAATTAATTTTCTACTACACAATGAACCTAACTGAACAAAATTCACAAAATATTCAATCTCAGAATTTGTGTATATTTCAGATATGGTTCCGAAAGTCACACGATAAAAATAATATGTAAATCTGACAAATTAAAAAAATTTCCTTACATCGGTCAAATACATTGAATTAAACAGACAGAATTTAAACACTTTAAATTTATATAAATATAGAAAAGGAATAAAGATTCACAAAGTTAGGAGTCCGAACTCCAACAATGTTATTATTACTCATACTAAATATTTCTATTAATGTTGTTGTCGTTCGTGTAAGTGACGTTTTCGTTGGCCTTATATTATTTGAATTATTTTTCTAACTGCTCCTTTGGTAATGGAAGTGGTGTTATTTTTGCTTATGCTCATGTTTGTTTACGATTTTGATATTTTATAAAAAACAAGTTATTGTTGATTTAAATTGATATGTTTATATTGCTTAACAAAAACTGGATGTGAGGACAGCAAATGTTTCACTTTTGCAGGGTTGATCTGGATAATTAGGGCATCACTATTCTTGACATTGCTTTCATAAATCCATTGATATTGACATCATTAAATGATAACATAAAAGGCGCTTAATTTTCGTTATCAAATAGCCTCCGAAAAATATGTCACTGATTAAACCGAAGGACTAAATACTATAAGATAAAATGGTTCTTGTTATGTCTGAAAGAAGTATAAAATATCTGCAGTTGTTGAGAGTGTAGAAAATTGATTTGCATTAAGTAAAAAAATTAGAAGACTTGGCAGTCTGAAAAATGGTTGATCATCAAATATGTAAATAAAATTAAATCAATAACCATCCAAAGAATACATAGATTTGGATGGGGAAAAATTGTGTTACGAATTTGATACGAAAGTTGTCAAGTGGAAATGTTTTGTAATTACTTAGACTTAGTTTTACTAAGTTTTAGAATGAAGGGTAATCAATTGGAGCAAATAATTTTCATTCCTTTATTGATATATTCTATATATATATATATATATATATATATATATATATATATATATATATATATATATATATATATATCATGCTGAGCCATGTGCCAAAACTGACTAATGTTTTACTGCCGTATAACCATGAGTCGTTCATGTGGGATCATATATATATATATATATATATATATATATATATATATATATATATATATATATATATATATATATATATATATATATATATATATAATCAAGATAACAGGTGCTATAAAATATGATCTGATTTTGATATTCATCAGAATTTTGTTTTAGAGGTATTGCTAATTTTTCACACTGATGCATTCAAGTTTCAAGAATGCGAATAATGGAATGTAGGATATCCGGTGTTGTTGAGTCAAACCACAAATCATACTACATATCATACTGTTGCTTATGCAAATTCGCGCATTTATTAATGCTTTTTATAAAATTATTTGTCAAAATCAGGCATTTGATATTGAGTGTGAGACCAAAAGTGATAAGCTTTTTCGGAAAAAACATCCAAATCAGAAATCTATGATACTCCGTACGTGCAGAAAAGAAACGTAGTTTAAACAGAATAAAATAGATATCTAAATACAATTATATATCAATCTGACGAGAAATTTTAGAAGGTTATAGCTATCGGGAAATTAATTTTGTATAGCAAAGGAAACGAAAGATTATCCAATCTAGAACTCTTTTTTCGGTTCACATAGGATATAATATGGGCAGAGGAAATTTTATGCATCATCTTTAATTCACAATACATGCCTATACATTTTTTTTGAAATTTGTGATTTAAGCTCTGGAAACTAAAAAATACAGCAACACACTATATTCCTCAGCGGCCAATCAGGCTAGCAATAGCAAGACCAACTAATGTAACTTAGTTAGTCAATTTTTCCTTTAGGTAGAGCTCATATGGCATCCATTTAGACCCAAAGTTCCAACTGACCATGCCTAATCTGTCATTACTGAACAGACACCACATTACATGGGGAAGTGGTATTGAAATGAACATTTATATAATTAAACAAACATTGATTGCGCGGATTGTAACAACAATTGTTATAATAAAGGTTGCGGTTTTGATATAAACACCTGACCCATTAATTACTTACATATGTCAGTATAAACTAAGAATTGTATGATGTAGAAAAGGCAACTCATCCAGTAGACCAGTTTCGTCCTTATTGGGAACTCATCATGTACTGGCCAGAATTTGTCGCGGACAGGGCTCGTACCTGGGTACGTCTGATTCGGAATCTGAAGCTCATTTCAATAGCACTTCCCCATGTAGTGTGGTGTCTGTTCAGTAATGACAAATTTCGGATAGTTAGTTGGGACTTTGGGTCTAAATGCATGTGACATACACTTATCTAGTATTAAAAAAAACAAGTTTTGCTTAAGAGATCTAACAAAAAGTAATATATGGGCAGTTTAAATTAAAATTTTCCACTTGAGCCCTGTCCGCGTCAAATTCTGGTCAGTATATGATGACTTTCCAATAAGGACGAAACCGGTCTACTGGATGAATTGCCTTTTCTACACTATACAATTCTTAGTTTATACTGACATATGTTAGTAATTAATGGGTCAGGTGTTTATATAATAATAATTTTTGATCTACTTTGAAAGCACGAGAAACTTAAGACGCAATGCAGTTTTTGAACATGATTTAATATTCTATGTTATGCTAGTTTGTCCCCTCTAAGTAATAACATGGGATGCTAAATAGTAACGAGTTGTATTGCTGCAATCTTATAGAGATGACCACCGGAACACCATGAATACAGATGTTCCTGTTTTATTACCGAGGCTTATGAAACTGATGGCCCAGTTAATATTTGAGTGGCAACTGGTTTGGAATAACGGTATTTGCTGCTGTTTCACAACCACCATTGCATCAGCCGGATAAGGATTATTATTTGGCTTTCTAAATGTGACCTTCAAACTTGTACGCAACAATAGCAGACGCAATGCAAGCACGAGTTCAGTAAATTTTATTTGGTGTAACGCAATTTCGGAAATGCGTTACATAAGAAACACGTTTTAACATTGCTTAACAAACCAGTTTTAACTGCATGCATGCCTTTTTGAGTGGAGAGATTTAGTATCCTCCACATCGTTGGAAGAACCATAATTAGAGAGACACAATGATGCCATCTGCCATGCATTCAACATTCTCTTCCAAATTAACCTAATGAACAGATTATAATAATTTTACATTTCAAAAATGAATCTATTGGCATTCATAAAATGGGTCGTTTTTTTAAATCGCTTCTATTTTCTATTAGTTGGATTGTTCAAGAAAAGAAGTTGACCATTTTACGCTGATCATACTTTTTCTATTTTCTATAACACTGCAAATGAGAACTTTAGCAAAAACACACCACTGTAGATAAAAAAATTAAACTTACAGTTAAAAGTATGCAAAATGCACACACAGGCACACAAGCAAGAGTTTAAACAAATAAAATGTGACCTTACAGTGCTAATACCAAACAACAAATACAATAGGCATACCACGCCTTAGAAATGGTTCTTTACCAGTCCGAAGGCGCAAGCAAATTATGATTTATTTTCAATCAATAAAATCAATCCATGCACTAGAGAAGCATAAAAAGAGTTAAAAAACGTTCTTATGCTACCGATTGGCAACAAACCCGTGGAAATATACGTTTTATTTTGAAAAAGAAAAAAGAGACAAAAGTTTCAGTAGGACGTAAAGCGAATCCCGTAATAATTGGAAAGAAACAGGAATTCATGGAGGAAGGAGCAAGGAGGCAAATGCCAGTTTGGGAATTACAGACTTCACTAATATCGACGAGAGGAACATATTAAATTAGATTCACGCAAAATTACACAATATCAGGAATAAAATTGTGAAGATTAAGCCAATTGTCAACATTTGGACTCAGGAATGCAATATAATTAAACAATAATTGATTGCGCGGGTGGTGATAACAATTTAAATCAAGTTTACAAGCTAAAAGTAAACACCTATCCCATTGTATTTAACCAGTCGTCGAACAACATAACAATAATAACACCAGTCGCACGCACTGACGCTGGTGGTGGTAACAATCATTTAATCTAATTTTGCTTGTGATATACATGCAATGCGGTTTGATCCTCGCTGGTCCGTTTGCCGTTGTACTGTGAAACATTAGTCAGTTTTGGCTTTTGTATGGCTGTGCATGATGATGATGATGATGATGACGATGATGATGATGATGATGATGATGATGATGATGATGATGATGATGTACTGAGATGATGATTAATGACGATTGAAACGCAAAATCCTGGATGTACGTGATGAGTCCCTCATAAGGACGACACCGGTCTATTAAATGAACTGTCTTATCTACACTATACAATACTTACTTACTTTACTGCGGCTGACTCCTTTTGGAGGATAAGCCGGCTCCAATTTCATGGAGTTTCTTGGTAATTTGGTACACTATACAATGCTTGGTTTATACTGAAAAATGTATGTACATAATGCGTCAGGTGTTTATATCAACATCGCAACATTGATTAATAAGTCATCGTATACCTATGCGGTAGATATGCATTGTTTGTTTCGAAGAACTAACAAATATGTCAATGTTTATTAGGCATTACGCATCTAGTAAGAAATTAGTTCAAATGAGACCAGAATGATAAACCAAATTAAGCATGAACGAAAAGTATAATCTCAGATGTGCATGTGTTTTTTGCTTACCGGCAAATCATTCATAGAATTCGGTATTACGCCTCATATGCACTATATGTTTTGTCAAGAAATATTTAGTTTAAATAGGAACAGAAGAATTAGCCAAACTCAGCATGATTAAAAGGTATAGGTTTTATCTGATTTTAGGATTGCGTGCCGAAATGTTTGAATCCACTGTCATCATGATTGGAAAAATCATGACGACAGTGGATTCAAACATTTCGGTACGCAAGCCGAAAATCAGGTAAATAATCTATTCCCTGTCGCGCAACATATTTCTTTTAAAGCTTATTTAGGTATAGGTTTTCTCGCCCAGATCGAAAGTATGCTTTGACATATTAGAAGCTTGATAGATATAGGGTGAGAGAGTGTGAGAATGAAAGAGAGAACAGTTATCTGGTCAAGCCAAACAAATCGAAGCAGTAGATTTACATGCGACTTATGTTAAAAGTAGCATAGTTCAAAAGATAGTCAATTTACCAACAAAAAGGTCGTCATTATGCTTCAGGGCAATTATCATAACCAGATAAACTTATTCAATTGATTAGATTAATCGATATATTGCTCTGATCATAACCATTTCATCAAGTGTAACTTATATTAGTTTGTATTTGTAAAATTTAATAAAATTGGTATTAATAATTATCTCATTTGAACAAAATTTGTTCAAATAGGTGTGTTCATCTCCATCGAAATAAATGATTTCTCTATCGAATAGCTTAATTTAATGCGATGGAAGATGATAGAAATATATTATAATGCTTGCAAAGAAAATTTGCATCTAAAATTCCTCACAGGTACAATACAACTCTACCTTCTTATCGGTTTGATAATCTTTATTCAGATTGCCGTCGTGCTCTAATAATGATCAAATAATGCTGATAAGCCTTATTACAAGAAATTGGAGTTATTATCCGCAGGCAGTACGTCTAGTTTAACATGAGTCAGCAAACATTATTTGCATCATTGATTTTGTCACTCTAAAAAACTAGTTCCAGTCTGCTTATCACCTATTTAACTTTTGATAGATAGACTACATCATTACATATAGAACCAAAAAACTTATAAAGTTCATAATTAGTGAGGAAAAATAAAATATCTTATTTAACATTGTTAGCAAAGCGTTGGCATATATGTAGATATGTTTTAGGCGAGGCATACCTAGCAACGAGGAAGTTCATATATAAACACTGAGATATAGTGAAGCTAGTCTGGGCAGATGATGAGATGCCACTCACATTTATTTTTTGTCCACACTGCTAGTGAGCGCTGTCACATGGATAATACCATTTTTTTCTTGTGGTCCAATTTAAAATTACTTGTTGCACACAGAATTAGATTAGGTAAACCGGGAATTTGATAATTACGGCAATATGATTTAAAATATTTAAAAAATGTTGATCATTCTACGCGTCGGGAAAAGTGAATAAAAATTCGAGACGTCACGGATAGGGGCGTACGTCAATCTATATGGCTTACTTGTAGTTATTCGATAAATATCACTTTGGATTCCAGTACACATATTTGTTTATGGGTTTTTGTGTGCGTGGAGGGTGATGTGGATAATTTTTAGTATACATTTGAGTATAAGAGAATATGTATGAAGACTGGATATTAGGAAGACAATTAAAAAATACTTTAGGAATTAGAATAAATATAAATAGATCAGTCTTGAATGAGGATACCACATTTGCCACAAGTTGTTCTTTCCTGTGAGTATGGTGTCAACCCTGAAGATGGGACTGGAAATGAAGTCTTGAAAATTCGGAAAAAGAAGAGTGGAAAATCTTGTTCCAACGTCATTTTCGGACAAGCAGCTGATGGAGGGCTTCAAAATGAAGGGACAAATGAGAACTCATCAATCAAGGCCAAAAATCGGAGCACCTGGAAATGTAAAGGATTCAAGATATTACCGACCTACGAGTGTTATCAGTTGCCACGCACAAGAAAACAGCGTTTAACATAAAAATAAAAAAAACAGCCTTTAACTGGGCTTATTTTACAGAAATTAATTTGGTAACAATGCTACATTAAAGAGAATCATAAATGGAGAAAAAACTGAAGATAAAGCTAAATAACAGATATGGGCTTATGAATTTGCAGCAACAGTTTTAAAGTAGTTGAGATCATCAAATAATAACAATCTCTTAAAATTAATTTGATAAACGAATTGCTTTCAAGCTCAAATTTTTCTAAACCTGAGATTCATCAGTGTCAACCTTAGTCAAACAGTGCCACAAGTTGTGTTTTACTCCTGTGCGTATTGTGTCAACCCTGAAGATGAGACTGGAAATAACGTCTCGAAATATAGGTGAAAGATCAATGGCGGATCTTGATCCTAAAGCGCTTTCAGACAATCAGCTAATTGAAGGCTTAAAGGAGAAGGGACAAGTGAGAACCCATCAACTGAGGCCAAAAATTACATCATCTGAAAAGATAAAAGGTTCAAGATTTTGCCGACCTATGAGTGCTAACAATTGTCCCGCACAAGAAAAATGCGGTCAAATCCGAAACAGTGGTTTTGTTCGGTTACTCGTTTATTGCAAAACATATGCACTACCAAACACACGCATTAATGAATCTGATTAAAAGGACGACAGTGGGAAATCGAGAAACTTTAATTTCAATTGAGCGAAAAATGGCTTATACGTAGCAGAAAATTGCGTGCACTCCATACAATTGTTAACGAAGTGGATAAGTTGCAAAAGACTGAGTCCGATGCTTTCGGATTCAAACCTCGACTAAGGAAATGCTGGCAACAAATAGAAGTATGCCCAAAAATTATGAAACCAGTCTAGCTGATTGTTTGTGTTTGCTAACAGATGCTAAGTCTAGCTAATATCGTCAAACGTTTTGACAATCCCCTCTTGCTGATAAAATTAACTCCACAACTAATTTCGTTCGTAACATGGTGTCTATCTTATGTTGGGAAATCAGAGATGGATAGTTGGAACTTAAAGTCAAATGCAATAGCCAAAATGGATCTACCTATGAGAAAGACTAACCAAAAATATGAGTGTATTTATAGTTGACAGTCTCATTAAATGAGTGGCATGAGTCGCGTAGAAGATGAGTTGACTGAAACAAATTGTGCCTAGTCAAAGTTTCGCCTACAAACGTATTGACAAATGTTAAACAATACCCAACAAGGGGGAAACCGGTCAAGTTCACGAAATTGCAGTGATTTCAAACAAAATTTATAATAAAATGCAATGATTTCAGTTTGGTGGCTTAAGGAATAAGTCGCAACTTACCGAAATGAATGCTCACGTGTTTCATTAATTTCCGAAGCCGTTCTGGCTACCGAGAAGGAGAAAATGCCCTATGAAATGAATAACATTTGCATTTTTTTCAGTTTTCCGTTGTATAGATACTATATGCCTAAAACAACAAACACTGTCAGTTGGAGGTATGACGGAATTTTTTATGATAGATTAAAATAAGTAGATTTGAATAATTTTAACGTCCACCTTCTTGATTTACATAATGAACATCCAGAGACACGCAAACGTATTTAACATTTGAAATTATGATTTGGTTTCTAAACTACCATAAAATTATCACTCGTTTAATCTTTTTAAATTTATACCTACTGCAAGTTTCAACACAAAACTTTTACCAATAACCTTTGAAAAATCAATGCAATCTGGCAAAAACTTGTCGCTTTATTTATTAGCTTATGTGGTCTCAATAACATCACCTTTTCGGTTTCTGCCAACGATCGATTGATACGCGCGTTAAACATACACGCTCTTATGTGTAGTAAAATCTCAACTGTTTTTTGCAGACAGTGGTCTACTTTAAAAAAAGATCACAAAAATCTTCTAAATCGATATCAAGCAATTGATGTTATTTTGTTCATGATTGAAACGCAAATTCTCAATAGAAAACTAACTAGCCTAAGCAACTTACAGTTCACTTGGATAATTCGCGTAGACAAGATATGTGTTATAGGCGTTAAGTATTGAAATTTTCTTTTCAATTTAGTCATGAAAAGAATGCTGACCACCGAATGAAGAGAATGCTAAATCGTTATATGGTATCCTCCGCATAACGTGTAGGTTGGCTTACAGATTATACTTGGAAAGTCTGTAGAGATCTCATGACTTTCTATCTAGTTGCATTATTTTTTATATGACTATTCAGTAACTTTACTATTCGAACGGTTGCTGTGTAATTCGTTGTTATACGATTGTGTAAGAGTGACAATTCATTATAAATATTTTTTGCGCAATTTATTAACAGGTGTAGTCATTTCAGTTACACATGTGTTTTGGGCTAAATGGTTATTTAGTATTCGGGACCGAAACTACACAACAATTCCATCAATCAACGTATCAAGTTATGTCTTGCGAATTACAATGAAGAACCTAAGACATGCAAAGTATAGTAAATGTAAAATTAATTGATAAACTTATTTTGAATGCAAACGCAGATCCGGCACAATCATACAAACATTCATATATATATATATATATATATATATATATATATATATATATATATATATATATATATATATACATATATAAAGGTATATATATATTGTGCCCAGAAAGCGAGTATTCAAATTTATGTTCATCTTTACATGCGCAGAGAAAAAAAATTACCGGATTAAAGAACCATTTTTTCCACATTTTCTTCTCAAGTATTTACAAATGAACTAATATACATATTTTGAAGGGAAATTCTAACAAAACATTTAAGCGAAGACAGTGTTTAAAACGAAGGAACTATCAATTGTTTGCGTTCATCAAATCCAGTTTAGCCTCAAAGCGTGAAGTTGATTTTTTCACTCATACTGTGTAAAATTAAAAAGGCATGGACATTATATATATATATATATATATATATATATATATATGTATATATATATTGTGTTTCAGAAAGCGAGTATTCAAATTTATGGTCAATTCTTTGTATGCAGAGGGAAAAATTACTGGATTAAAGAAACCATTTTTCCTACATTTTCTCAAGTATTTAAAATGAACTAATATACATATTTTAAGGAAATTTAACAAAAAAATTTAAATGAAGACAGTGTTTAAAACGAAGGAACTAATAATTGTTTATGTTCATCAAATCCAGTTTAGCCTCAGTGAAGTTGACTTTTTCTACCTATACTGTGTAAATTAAAAGGTATGGACATTATATATATATATATATATATATATATATATATATATATTGAATTCAAGTACTGCAATAGGATTTAATCCTATGTATATTGTCAACATAAACCAAACTGGTTAAGATAGAAAATTCAATTAATCAAGTAAACATATTTCGTTCTAATTTTTTCATTCATTACGTACTTGGTGGGCTTTTCGAAAATGAGTTTCGCACTTCAGTCTTTACGTCATCAAATCCCTTTATTTCTTGAAATTTTGAGCTATCTACGAAATAGCTTACTTTGGTAAGTTTCCTCTTTAGGTGGATCATTTTCAGAATCGCATTCGACATGAACCTCTTACAAATCTTTACTCTCAGCTATTATAAGATAAACATCATACCAACTGTGTGATTGACTTTTAATAAAATTATAATGACAGGTGTTTACTGTATATAAATTTCCGGTTTAAACTAAGCATTAAATGAGAGAGAAAATTAAATTGATCATGCAGACTGTTTTATTGTTATTTATATCTCGTATGCGACATAGTTACTGCGCAAGTGATTCGAACAAATTGTAATTTGCTGCAGTCTAGCAAATTTTCTACTAAAACAGTAAAGCCACGCATTGCAGGCTATGTTCTGTTTTATAAGCATGTCTGATCTTGATCATTGATTTGTTCAGTTAGATCCCATTCGGTATCGCATTCCACATAAAGTTTTATATAGCCATCTCCGATTCGTCATAATAAGACAGACACCATGCTTCCTGTGTAAATGATGTTGCATACAAGTATATTGATAGCATTTTATTTAATCCAGTGTTTTTTTAAACTAATCCTTACGAAATAACTAGTTTCTTTTTAGCAAGTTGACTAGTTAAGTTCCTATTGAGCTCTTATCCGATACTTTGTAGATTTGCATTTAAATCAGTGGCTTAAAACACAACAACACATCAACATTGCGCACAGTTTTCAGATATATAAAACGACGACTTTTTTGGTCTTTTCTTGTGGTGAATCCTACTCGGTATCATTTTTTGCCTTGAACTCGAATTTTTGATCTCAGATATGTAATTATAAGGCAGGCATCATGCCACCTGGCAGGATTTGTTTACATTTGTTTACACCTGTCAGTATAAACTAAACACTGCATAAGATAAAAAATGCAATTCATCAAGTATACCGTTTTTGTCTTTAAAGGACACTTATCAAGTATTTGTCTGAATATCCGCGGTCTTTATTTGAATCTGGGTGCATTTGAGACACGAATCTCATCCACTGCGCCATGTCATAAAATTTTCAAGCATCTATCAGAATTTTATTTTTGGTTGCTTTTCATCTCACTTCTATTTTTTGGTTATAATATTTTGCCTAAAGTAATCCTAGCAATTTCCAAACATTTAGTGCAAAAAATACACCATACCATATTTGCAAATGATATTGGATTAAATTAAATTCCAATGATTTATTTGCAGATACATAATTTTAAAGTATAAACTAAACTTTGCAAAACAGAAATTTTATTTGATTTAAGTACATTTTAAAAGATGTATGGTTTTTCGCAGTGCTGTCCTTCTTGTTGTGGATTTGACCGCATTTTTCTTGTGTGGGACTATTGATAGCACAAAGAACAATGGAAAATCTTGATCCAACGTCATTTTCAGACAATCAGCTAATTGAAGGCTTAAAGAAGAAGGGACAAGTGAGAACCCATCAATTGAGGCCAAAAATTACATCATCTGAAGATGAAGGAAGTTCAAGATTTTACCAACCTATGAGTGCTATCAATTGTCCCGCACAAGAAAAATGCGGTCAAATCCACAGCAATTTTATTTCATCAAATAAGCAAGTTTTCGTTCTTATTGGGTACTCATAAAGCATTTGCGTGAATTGCAGCGTCAGTGATTCGGACAAGAGAAAATTTACATAAGAGTCTTGAATTTTAGTAAAATCGTCATTGCACATAAATTTTACCTATATATCATCCCATGTCTATGGCCAGACTTTTCTTCTAATGGATCATATTCTGTTTCGCTTTGGATCTAAATATCTGAATAGATATCCACAATATATTATTGTAAGGCAAAATCCAAGCCAACAAATTAAGTGACATTGAATTCAAATATATTGGAAGAACTTTATTATATATATATATATATATATATATATATATATATATATATATATATATATATATATATATGGAACTTGTCGCAAAGATCTTATTTACTTAAAATGTGTGTGGTTACATTAATGAATAATTATCAAAATGCAAAAGTATTTCTATTGATCGATTGAAAATATATTCGACCATACGGTCACATAGTAAAATATTTCAAAATGTATTATCCCGCTACATTTCTGATAATGTTCATTTAATTGCCCTCTCTAGTCTAGTGTACGCATGTTTATAATATAGTTCTTCGAGTGTTCTTCGTCTGTATTATAACGTAGACAAGAAATGACACTTAGTGAACGTAATGCATTTAACCTGCAACCATGGCAACCTATGTAAATTTTGACTATAGCCTCAATAATTACTCAGTTACATTAACCACAATTTTGCCTAGCAAATGTCGCGATAATAACAATAAGCAGGCGGTTTTCTACGAGAAATCTACACAAATGTAACTATTAATATATAAAAGTGAAAAATTGATACGACAAAATTCAGTTGTTGCATAACAAAGGCGTAATCACATGTACACCTGCGTTTCGTGATAACTGGCTATTCATCAGTAGAATCCGGTACTACGCGCAGTATACGCTATGTATTTGGCCAATAAATACGGAGCAAGTCTAAGAAACAAGCTCCTTTGCGTATATGTATTCAAGCAGGAATAGCGTTGACTTCATAAAATGTCAATGGTAATGCGACATTAAAAGTGACTCACTATGCATAATATACACCGGCAATAGCTTTCGAGATAGGTTACATTTCACAAAAATTGATAACTTTATCGAACTCTAAACCTGTTTTACTCCAACAAATGCAGGAAGTCTGGCTTTGATTGAGCGGCCTATATTAATAAACCGTTTTATTTAAACACTTATCCGGCGAAAAAAATTTATCTTCCGATTTAATACAAATTAACGAAAAAAATCTGCATCTCCTCATGGTGACATAATCAACTTTACTTGAATTTCAAATGGAGTAAATCGAGTGATATATATTTGTATATTTGAATTTCTCTTCATTAAAACGTGTCCAAATATGCCGGTATATGAATTTTCGGTAGTGGAGCTCTTATTTGCTTAAAAATGTTTGTGCTTGATCAACGGCATAATTATAAAAAATGCAAAATTATCTCTATTGAATGATTGAAAATAGTGTCGATCATGCGGTCTCCTAGCGAACTTTTTTATATTTTATTATCTCGTTGTATGTCTGATAATGTTTACTTAGTTGTCTTCGTTAGTCTAGTGCAGACATGTTTAAAAGATAGTTCTTCGATTGTTCGTTGTCTGTATTTTAATGTGGATAAGAAATGCATTTAACTTGTAACCATGGCAACCTTTGTAAATGTTGACTGTAGCCTCAATAATTACTCAATTACATTAACCCTAATTTTGCCTAGAAAATTTCACGATAATAACGGTAAGCGGGCAATTTTCTATGAGAAATCTACTCAAATGGTACAAATAATGTATAAAACTGAAAAATTAATACGACAAAATTCAAATGTTACTTAAAAACACGAACTGATGCTAACCCTGGTGATAAATATTACCTGAAGTTAAGTTTAATCTAAAACAGATTATGGCTTTTTTTTAATATGTAATAAACTATTTGATGTGAATTTTATCTATCTTCTAAGCGAAGGATACTCTTTTGTAGATCATACTTATATATATATATATATATATATATATATATATATATAATGATTAGAGTATAACGGCTGGATTTCATTATATCTATGCATATGTTGCACGTACAAATTAATAATTTCATGAGATAGAATATGTAATTAATCATGTAATCCAATCTATTCCTTTTACGGGTTTCACCCAGTACTTTCCAGAATTGCCACAAACGAGGTGCACACTTGCGCGTAATTGCCTTAGAAATTTTCACGTTATCATCTATGTCATTCAAGCGGAGAATCTAATACGGCACCACTTAAGAACTACTGATACAACTAGCCATGCTTCGATCTGTGATTAATGATCAGACACCACGCCACTTTGGTAAATGATATAGAATTAAGGAAGTATAGTGAGTTTTTATAACAAATAAAATGTAAATATCAATTAAAAATGGTGTAGGATAGCAAATGCACTTAATATATTAGAGTAATTTTTTACAAATTTGGCTCTCATCAAGTATTTTCCAAAATTGCCACCGTTAGTACTCGAAAAAAGCCACCCAATCCGCGCACTCTATGCACTTAATTTTTGATACAGAGTTATTTTCTTTGATTAATCTTCTCTTCAATTCGATCACTAATGCTATTGCTGTCGAACTGAAGTTCTACCTAGTCATACTGCGAACTATAATTTCATAACATGCCAAATTTGAAATAGATATTGTACTAAAGCATAATTGCAGAGTTTAAAAGTTGTGAATATCAACTTAGCTTTGCATTAGGAAGCAAATGCAATGTTTAAATTACATATATCTTTCTTACTGGACATTCATTGTGTACATATTTGGTCAGACGGAAAAGTGAACAAAGCCTCAATTAGCAAAGACAAATCATACAGAAGACCAGTTTTGTCTTTATTGGGAAATCGCAGCGGACATTACTCGAACCGAGGCACATCTATTTCGGAGACCGGGACTCTATCCAAAGCGCATAGTATGCAGCACGAGTGGCGCAGTTGATAGAGTCGCTAGGCACTGAATAAAATTTGCACCTGTTCGAGTTCCATTCGCAGCAAACTCTGGATAGTACATGAATAGTTTCAAAAAAATTATTAATGTCGTATAGTGGATGATTTGTCTTTGTTAACTGATGCAATTTGTAGTTTATACTGAATAAATATATAATAAAAATCCTGCCACTAAGCTTTATATATATATATATATATATATATAAATTGAAATATGTATGCAGAAATGAATTTAACATTAAGATTAGGAATTCATGAGTTAAATTTTCTTTACCATTTATTGCCATTTACCAATTTTAATGTTTGAATTTTAACTTTTAAGAATATTAAATAAATTCAGGGATAAGATATTCTCACACTGTTTATGATGACATAGAATTTTGAAATCTTTCGAATCCAATCGACAAAATGAACTGGAAAATCAGAACCTGTAATTATTTCTAAATGTCAAATTTTCATTCATTATGGAATATCGAAATTTTAATGAAAACAGTACTATAATTTATTCAATCCTTAATATATATATATATATATATATATATATATATATATATATATATATATATATATATATATATATATATATGTATATAAATTGAAATATGTATGCATAAATGAAACTACATTGCTGTAAGGGAATTATTAATTATCTATGAAATAAATTTTCTTTTACCATTTGTTGCCATTTTACCAATTTTAATGCGTTTGAATTTTAACTTTTAAGAATATTAAATAAATTCGGGCTAAGATATTCTCATACTGTTTATGTAGACGACATAGAATTTTAAAAGCTCTAGTAGATCCATTCAACAAATGAACTGGAAAAATCAATGAAACCCGAAATTATTTCCAAATGTCAAATTTTGCATTCATTATGGAATATCGAAATTTTTAATGAAAAAACAGGGCACATACCCTTATTCAACTTTAATATATATATATATATATATATATATATATATATATATATATATATAAATTGAAATATATGTATGCATAAAATGAAATTCAACATTAGGATTAGGAAATATTATACAAATTCATGCGTTAATTTTCTTTTACCATTTGTTGCCATTTTACCAATTTTAATGCATTTGCATTTTAACTTTTAAGAATATTAAATAAATTCGGGCTAAGATATTCTCATACTGTTTATGTAGACGACTTAGAATTTTAAAAGCTCTAGTAGATCCACTCGACAAATGAACGGGAAAAATCAATGAAACCCGCAATTATTTCCAAATGTCAAATTTTTCATTTATTATGGAATATCGAAGTTTTAAATGGAAAAAACAGTGCAAATACCATTATTCAACTTAATTTCTGGAAAACTTTTGACTAAGATAAAATTTTAAATATATTTATATTTGTGAAAGAACATATTCGAGCTGCCGTCAAGAATCTAAAATTGTTTATCTGGACTGCTGGACGGCTCTGTCTCAACAATTATCCAAATTAAATCTGTTGATTTTGTGCGATGATCCAAAATGATGTGCAATTGGCGATATATTATGAATAATAAGAAAATTAATTTTCATTTATTTATAAATGTGTACAGTACAGAGGCTGAAGGTTTTGTACAGGTCATTAGTTTATAAAAATTTAAACGTAAAACAAATAAATTAGTTCTGGTTAATCAAGCTTTCGAACCTTACCATTCTGCTCAGACACTGACAGTAAGCCAGTTTGTACATTACGGCGTTTTCGTGTATATTCATTTGACACATAACCCTCTTCACAGTCAATTGCGTCGTATTCGTCACATTCACCAACTGCTTCATCATCCTCCTCTTGGCATAGGCTACTGGCGTCGAGTTCCAGCGTGTGATCTATCGAATAATTTGACCCAGAGATGCGCCGGTTGCCTAACATATCCCTCGCTATTTGATTTTCTTTATGTAAACATGACTTTGCATTCAAAAATTCTCTTTGCTTCAGATGAACGACTTCTTCAATTTGAAGCTGTGTAGATTCTTTGACATTTGTGTGTGTATCCAATTTTAAGTCGACGTCTTTTGCTAACACCGTCGGACATCGTGAATCTGCACACTCATCTGGTTCTATATCATTTGTCTCGTTCATTTTGATAAAATTCAGGTGGTAATTTGTCGTAGAAACGTCAACTTGTTTTCTATTCACACCCTGATCTCTACATGTATACTGTGGTTTCCCAGTTAGATTTTGCATTTTTTTAAATAAATAACGAAAGATAACAAGGCAAGTTAAATTGAAGCAAACTGATTTTTCTTAAATAGTAAATAATAAATTCTGTTAGTATTACCAACTGCCTCATTATGTACATATATTTGTCAGTATAAACTAAGCATTTTTAATGTAGAAAAGGCAATTCATCGATTAAAACTCATTTGTCCTAATCTGGAACTCATCATGTACTATCCAGAATTTGCCGTGGACAGTGCTTGAATCTGGGCACGTCTGCTTCGGAATCTGTTGCTTTAACCACTGAGCCACCTTGCTGCATGTGCACGTAAATATATTTTGTGGAAGTTTTATTTTATTTTATTATACATATATTGTGAGTATAAATCTAACAGTGCTGCAGGATGGCTCAGTGGTTAGGGAAACAGATTTTGAAGCAGACATGCCTAGGTTCGAACACTGTGCGCGTAACATTCTGGACAGTAGGTGATGTGCTCCAAATAATGACAACACCGGTCTACTGGACGAATTGCCGTTTCTACATCATACATTGCTTAGTTTATATTGGAAAAATGTATGTACATAATGTAATAGGTGTTTATTTCAAGATCGCAAACTTGATCTAATTTATTGTTATCTCCGCTAGTGCAACCTATGTTCATTTAAACCCTATTGGTATCGATAAGTTCTTCCATACTACTATACTACCGTGCAATTCAGATGAAGTACATGCACCTCCTGATTAGCAGCCAGTTTGCACGTATCCCATGATGTGACTGCGTAACACCACTTTACATTTTGACATTCTTTTATGCTTCTGATAGAATATCAGATAACTTACCGCATGACTCACCCTGTTTATTACCTGAATTCACATCTGTGTCATCTTTATAAATAAGAATATGTAAATGTTCTTCGTGAGTTCCTCTCACTAGAAAACGTGAACATTGAATGTCACTACTTAATTTGTTAAACCCGTAAGCATAGTTTTGCTATGTTGTTCAAAGACTGGTTAAATAAAATGGAATTCGTGATTACTTCAAGCTCGCAAACTTGATTTAAAATATTGTTACCACCACCCGCGCAACCGATTAATGTTTAATTGTATTGTCTATATATATGTGCGTGGCAAAAGCTGCACACAATTAATGTTCATGACTGCATAGAAATTGTGCAGCCGACATTTCCAGTCACGTACAATTTATGCAAAACTACTAGAGGTGAGAGCCGCATATCGTATTTTTCTTTACATATATATGCAATGCGGATCGATCCTCGCTAGTCAGCTTGCCGTCGTATTCTAAAGATGTTCAAGGACAGTCGAAACGCGTCAGTGCGTTGATACTTGTGGTAGATTTGTTATGTTGTTCGACGACTGGTTAAATACATTGTAATTGATGTTTACTTGAAGCTCGCAAACTTGATTAAAAGAATTGTTATCACCACTCGCGTAATCAACTATTGTTTAATTGTATTGTCTAACAAACAGCTAATGTTCGTGATATGATTGTTTATTTGTACACACATTTATATTCACACCGTTCGTATACTAACATGTTTTGCTTTGTCTTTTAGCATGTATATCTGCATTATATGGTGAATAAAGCCTAATATTTTAGGCGACTCTTTCTTCTGATTTTCGACCCACTCTGCCCGTTTGCTGTGCTTGTTACTGTGATTCAGAACAATTTATTCATCATATAACCCAATCATGGAACGCCTACTCAGACCAGAAAGATTTGATGTTGAACCTAGTGCACCAGATGCAGCAAAACCATGGAATCATTGGTATCGTACATTCTGTGGTCTCCTGAAATCAGTCGAATCCATGAATCCGGATAAATTAGAAACTCTTATTTCCTACGTCTCTCCTAACGTATATGAACACATCGTTGACTGTGATACATATGATCATGCTATCAAAACTCTAATGAATCTCTATGTCAGACCGAAAAATGAAGTCTTTGTTCGTCATATACTCGCGACTACTAAACAAGAAAATGGACAAACATTGGATCAATTTGTTCAGATTCTGAAATCGTTAGCTAGGGAGTGCAATTTCAAATCAACTACGGCCGAGGAAAATCGAGACGATGCTCTGCGCGATGCCTTCATTAATGGAATCCAGTCCAATTCAATCAGACAACGTCTCTTAGAACACAACTCACTTAATTTTCAAGCGGTTTTTGATCAAGCACGTGGTCACGAAATGGCGGAAAAGCAATCATTATCATATCAAAACTGTTTGAATTCTGTAAACACTGCAACGGTTCAGCCACTCAGTCCTTCATCAACCTCCGATAAATCTACAGATAATCTTGTTGCTGCTGTTAAACAAAAACGTGACTTTTGTGGGTACGATTATCATTTAAGATGGAAATGTCCGGCCAGAAACGCTTTCTGTAAAAGTTGTGGAAACAAAGGACATTTTCAAAAGGTATGCCGCTCTAAGAATCACCGCCCAGTGGTTTCGACGCTTCATCCTACCATATCTGCAACTGTATTAGCTGCTGCTCCTGATTGTCTCACCAAATGTGTAATAAATCTAGAAGTCAATAACATAAATTGTCATGCTCTCGTTGATACAGGCAGTTCCTGTAGTTATGTTTCAGAAGCCTTCGTTTTGAAAAATAATTGGAAAATTCACTCCTCACGAGAAACAATAACCATGGCGTCTAGCTCATTATCGAGTCATACCAAAGGCCATTGTTTTGTGTCGATTCAATACAAATCATGTGTTTATAAAAATATCAAGCTATCTATACTTTCTGATCTTTGTACTGACGTACTCCTCGGTCATGACTTCCTTGGATTGCATAAAAGTGTAAATATCTCTTTTGGTGGTCATAAATCGTCATTCACCGTCTGTTTACTGAAACCTGCATCTGTTACGTCACCGCCTCTTTTCCACCATTTAACTGCTAACTAGAGGCCTATTGCTACGAAATCAAGAAGGTACAATCGAATGGATGAAATATTTATCCGGGATGAAATAAACAGATTAGTTTCTGATGGCATTATCGAACCTTCAATATCCCCGTGGAGAGCACAAGTTCTCGTGGTATCGAATGAGAATCACAAGAAACGTATGGTTGTGGACTACAGCCAAACGGTCAACAAATTCACACTCTTAGACGCCTATCCTTTGCCGAAAATAGACCAAATGGCTGAAACCATTTCAAAATATCATATATTCAGCACTTTGGATCTCAAAAGCGCTTACCACCAAATACCTATCCAAGAACATGAAAAGGTATTTACTGCTTTCGAAGCGTGTGGACGCTTGTTTCAATTCCGTCGCATTCCCTTCGGAGTGACGAATGGTGTCTCATGTTTCCAAAGAACTATGGATCATATAATCGCACAGGAACATCTCACAGATACATTTGTCTATGTGGACAATGTGACAGTTTGCGGGAGAGATACGCTTGAACACGAAACAAATCTCAACAAATTTCTTAATACCGCTAAAAAATATGGATTGACCTTAAATGAATCAAAGAGCATTTTCGCAGCTAAAGAAATTACTCTCCTTGGTTTTCAAATATCGAATGGAAAAATTAAACCTGATCCTGACCGATTAAAGCCTTTACAAGATCTCCCACCACCGTCGAATGTGCAATCGCAACAAAGAATTGTGGGATTTTTCGCTTATTATTCGCCGTGGATCTCCAACTTCGATAAAATTCACTCACTCGTTCATAATGTAACTTTTCCTTTGCCCGTCTCTGTGAAACAAAATTTCGATGATCTTAAAAAAGAATTAGCCGTAGCAACTCTAGCTTCTATTCGTTGTGATATTCCGTTTGTCTTCGAAACCGATGCTTCGGACGTAGCTATTGCTGCCACTTTGAACCAAGATGGAAGACCCGTGGCGTTTTTCTCTCGGACGTTGACGCCATCTGAAAAACATCACTCAGCTGTTGAAAAAGAAGCCTATGCCGTGGTTGAAGCTATTCGAAAATGGAGGCATTTGCTTTTGGGTAATCATTTCAAACTTGTCACTGATCAAAGATCTGTTTCCTTTATTTTTGGCAATCAAAATCGGGGAAGGGTGAAGAACGATAAAATTTTGCGCTGGAAAATGGAATTATCACCTTACAGCTTCGATGTTGTCTATAGACCCGGAAAAGATAACAAAGCAGCAGATGCACTAAGTCGATCCTGTTGTGGTGCGCTTCTAAATGGACTGGATTTAAAACAAATACATGATTCTCTTTGTCATCCTGGAATTTCTCGTATGCTCCACTTTGTGAAATCTCGTAATTTACCATATTCTATTGATGAAATTCGAAAAATGACCTTGAGTTGTGAAGTGTGCTCTGAAATCAAGCCCAGATTTCCTTCGGCAATTCAAGGCCAATTAATCAAAGCTACCCAACCGTTTGAGCGGTTATCTATGGATTTTAAAGGACCTCTTCTATCATCAACTCGTAATCGTTATCTACTGACGTCATTGATGAATATTCTCGATTTCCCTTTGCATTTGCTTGTCCTGACCTAAGCAGTCACACCGTCATACTTCACCTGTGTCAAATATTCGCAATGTTTGGGATGCCTTCGTACATTCACTCAGACAGAGGTTCTTCCTTCATGTCGACCGAGGTACAAAATTTTCTTCGGGAAAAAGGTATAGCTTCGAGTAGAACGACTCCTTATAATCCCAAAGGAAATGGACAGGTAGAAAGAATGAATGGTACCTTATGGAAATCGATCCTTCTCGCTCTCAGATCAAAAAGGCTTTCAGTTGAAAACTGGGAATGCGTGCTGCTGGACGCATTACATTCAATCCGTTCATTATTGTGCACATCTACCAACGAAACCCCTCACGAGCGTCTTTTCGACACAATAGAAGGTCGACTTTTGGTACCACACTCCCAACCTGGCTTACTGTTCCTGGCAAAGTTTTACTCAAGAAGAATGCTAGAGTTTCTAAATATGACCCCTCTGTGGAAGAAGTTGAACTAATTCATTGCAATCATAACTATGCGCATGTTCGTTTACCTGATGGAAGAAAAGATACAGTATCTATCCGTCAATTAGCCCCGAAAGGCTCCGACGCACTGATAAATGAAGCTGGAACTAATATGGGACTCCGTGAAAATGAACCGGTTGTTGCTGATGAACAAACCTCCTATAATGACGATAACGATAATGATAATGTTAAGTCAAATGGTTAATCTACGGTTAACTCAAATGCTCGTGACCTATCAGAGAATCTCGAAAACCTTATCAATCAACAACAACGTGTTCATCCTTATAACTTACAAGGTGGAAATGTTTAAATACTATGTTTTCTCAGTCCTCTTTGAATTGTTACTATAAAATTCTTGTTCCGATTCTGACGCTACGCTACAAATCACAGTGGAGGAGAATGATATGATTGTTTATTTGTACACACATTTATATTCACACCGTTCGTATACTAACATGTTTTGCTTTGTCTTTTAGCATGTATATCTGCATTATATGATGAATAAAGCCTAATATTTTAGGCGACTCTTTCTTCTGATTTTCGACCCAATCTGCCCGTTTGCTGTGCTTGTTACTGTGATTCAGAACAGTTCGTGACGGCATAGAAATTGTGCAGCCGACATTTCCAGTCACGTAAAATATATGCAAGACTATTAGAGGTGAGAGACGCATATCTAATTTTTATTTTGATATATATGCAATGCGGTTCGATCCTCGCTAGTCAGTTTGTCGTCTTAGTCTGATGATGATCAAGGAAGTTCGAAATGTGTCAGTGCGTTGTGACTGGCGGTAATTTTGTTATGTTGTTCGATGACTGGTTAAATACAGTGGGATTGCTTTTTACTTCAAGCTCAAACTTGATTTTAAAATTTTTTACCACCACCAGCGCAATCAATTAATGTTAAATTGTATTGTCTCTATATATGTGTGTGGCGAAAGCTGCAAACAGTTAAGGTTTGTGGCTGCATAGAAATTTTGCAGCCGAAATTTCCAGTCACCTGAAATATATGCAAGACTACTAGAGGTGAGAGCCGCATATCTAATTTTTCTTTTCATATATATGCAATGCGGATTGATCCTCGCTAGTCAGTTTACCGTCGTACTCTGATGATGATCATGGAAGATCGAAACGCGTCAGTGCGTTGCGACTGGCGGTAGTTTTGTTATGTTGTTCGAAGACTGGTTAAATAAAATTGGATTGGTGTTTACTTCAAGCTCGCAAACTTGATTTAAAGAATATCCATAAGCATAGTTTTCTTGTTTGACACTTGTTCTTTAGGATAGTGCCCGTCAAAGGAAAAATGAATCAGCTGTACGCGTTTTAGTCTAATAAATTGAATTGACATTTGTCTTAAAGAGCAAACTTCTCTTCAATGATTCTTATTGCCACTCATGTACTGAAACATTCGAATGAAACTACACCATAATCATTACAGAATATAAACTTCGTCTATGTGGGCAATGGTATAAAAATGTTCGCACATGAATACGGACACCTTTATATAGTCCAGTTATACGTTTACACGTATCATATTTGCAGCATGAAAAATCAATGGGATCATACTGATTATAGTGTATACACACTGCAATCAAAATATTTGATTGACTGGAAAGAAATTATTATCTGAACGGAAAGAATTTCAATTCTGTCCAACACGGTAACCGAAATTGTAAGCAGAATATCTACTCATGAGGATAATCTCCTGTGGAAAACCAAAAATTAAAGCAATTCTAGGACGGAACGAAATTAATCAGATCTATTAAATAAATTGAAACTCTATATCCATTATTTTAAAGGAAAAAGTTCGTCCTGTAAAAGTCGTGCTATTCTGTAGAACTAATTGATAAATTCAATAATTAATCTTAGCATATTTATTTTCAAACGAGAAATAAGCCCTTCATTCTATGCATTGAAGTGAATGGCAGTCTTTCATTGCTTGATGTACAACTCCCATATAGAACTAAAAGCTATTGTGCAGATCACTTATCCACAAAATATCCTATACAATGCCATATTTAAATTTAACCATTCGATACTAGTTGAGAAAGAAATATATTTAGTTAGAAAGGGGTGCTGGGCACTATTCGCCTTTCTGTTTGCAGACCAAGTTGAGTATTGTGTGTAAAATTCATGTCATTAACGGTTGCTCACTGTATTTTTTGACAACACAAAATTAATGAAGTGATAAAACCGGGTTTTAATTTATGCACAGTATAAAAAACAGTATTTTTTCACTAACGATGTAAAAGTTAAAGCATGATTTATCTCTGTATTGACGTTCAAACAGTGCGTATCTAATTCGTCCTAAAGAGTTCGCAAAATAAACCACTAATACAATACGCATCCTTCTTAATTTACAATCGGAATCGTAATTGTGGCCAGTCTCGCTTACGCAATATCAGCAGAAGATTCAATCCATGATTGTTGGAAACATACCCATTTTGTGCAAACATAAAATTGATGCTGCAAGCACATCCATAGCAAAATATATCAGGACATACTCAAACTGCGAGAGACCAAAAAATGTTGCTCAATCTTAGTTAAGCAAAATTGTACAAACATGCTTAACCATTTAGTGAATTTTTCCTAAATTCGTTGTCCAGAATTATGCAAACTATATTAATTTGGCGTGATTTTTCATGCAGCATACTAAATTAAGTTTAAAATGCTTCCATAATTTAGACAGACGAACTAATATATTTATGCACCTTTTTACTATTTCTGGTGGCATTCTCTCTGTTATAAAATGACCAATTGGGTGTGGCCAGTTGGATAATTTTTGCCAAAAGTGATGCGAAGTAGACTGCAACGGAATGCAATACCAGCCAAGAAACGTAAACGGTTATATAACTAAAACAATTGCATTTAATGGGCTGTTCGGTTGGCGCAACAATGAGTTGCATGACTCAGTATCAAACGTACACCGGTATGACCTCCGTTCGCGGCTATAACGGAAAGTCCTTAATGAGAGCTTAATAAGGCAAACAAGTAATCTACGCGATAAATTACCTTTGCGAATTCATGCCATTTTTAGTTGATACTAAGTATGTAGATATTTATGGGACAGGCCATAAAAATAAACAACGGTTAGATTGGAAATTCTTTAAAGCATGTTTGTAAGTTTGCAATAAACACCAATTCCATTTTACCTAACTAGCTTCAAAACAGGAAATCTGTCGTCAGTCACATATATTAACGCCCTTCAACATTCACTGTTGATCAACAGAGTACGACGGAAAACTGATTATCGAGGATCAAACCGAAATGCATATTTAAGGAAAGCAAAACTAGATATGCGGTGCCAAATTCTATTAAAATTTCATATATATATTACTTGACTGGAAATGGTGGCTACATCATTTTTATGCCATCACGAACATTATCTATTTGCAGCTTTCACCACATATGTATAGATAATACAAATGAACAATCATTGATTACGCGGGTGGTGGTAAAAAGTCTTGAAAGCAGGTTTGTGAATTTGAAGTAAATACCAATCCCACTGTATTTAATCAACATAACAAAACTAATGCCAGCCGCAACGCACTGACGCGTTTCGACCTTCCATGATCATCAACAGAGTACGACGGCAAACTGACTATCGAGGATCAAACCGCATTGAATGTTTATGGAAATCAAAGTTAGATATGCGGCTCTCCCTTCTAGCAGTCTTGCATACATTCAACTTGACTGTAAATGTCGACTGCACAACTTCTATGCAATCACGAACAGTAAATGTTTGCAGCTTTCGCCACATATACATTTATAGGCAATACAATTTAACAATAATTGATTGCGCGGGTGGTGGTAACAATTCTTTAAATCAAGTTTGCGAGTTTGAAGTAAACACCAACCCCATTGTATTTAACCAGTCGTCGAAAAACATAACAAAACTGCCGCCAGCTGCAACGCACTGACGCGTTTTGACCTTCCATGATCATCATCAGAGTACGACGGCAAACTGACTAGCGAGGATCAAACGCATTGAATATATATGGAAATCATAGTTAGATATGCGGATCTCACCTCTATTAATCTCGTATAAACTTTACTTGACTAGAAATGTCGGCTGCACAATTTCTATGCGGTGACGAACATTAGATTTTGGTAGCGTTTGCTACATGGGTCTAAGTTAAACATTTAGCTAACCATTAATAGTGCGAGTGTTGACAACAGTTCTTTAAAAAATGTTCGTGAGCTTGAATTAAACACCAACCCAATTCATTATATTAATATTGTGCATCTGATTAGACACAGACGTTTCAGTGTTTATTATAAGCTCGCAAACTTGATTGAAGAACTATTGCCAGTACTTACGCACTCAATGATTGTTTAATTTCAATACTTGTGTAAATGTAGCAAAATCTGAGGAAAGTTAATGTTCCTGACTAAATACAATGTGAGCAGGCGAGATTTTCCGTCAATTAATCTTATGTAAGACATGTGAGTGACGCATATTTGATTTTCGATAATTCATTTATGGTCGTAAAGTCCATCCTCTCCTCAACGTGGTACGACGGTGTCAACCATGTCTCGATGGCCGATCGTACATGGGCTAACGGGGCTATGGCGGTGGTGTCACCAGGGCGTGGTGGATTTCTGACCGGCAATCGGATCTCCTATAAAATACCACATGAGCCCGACGACGGCACCATGACTCGGCGTGTGTTCCCCGCCACAAAAGGGTTCAACAGCCACAGGATTACATGGACTCCTGGACAGTACCCCGTACTTCCGAATGGCGAATGAGCTCTCAACAGCCACCGGCAACCATGCAACTTACTGCTGCCTTGCAGACTGCGCTTGGATGTGCAAAGGCTAGATGTGCGTCCTCGATCAAAAAGCCGAACGGTGAGGGGACACCACTTGTACCAAATTCCCAAAAAACTCCGTGAAATGTCATTGGAGCCGGCTTATCCTCCAAAAGGAGTCGGCCGCAGTAAAGTAAAGTAAAGGTGATTATCGATCGTCCGTTTTCAGCTTAGAACATGTGACCGATGGTAGTTTTGCTGTTTTGCGATATGCTAGATACAATGGGTTTTGTGTTTATTTAAATTCGTAAAGTTGATTATAAAATTATTGTCACCACAAACGTATTCAGTTGTTGTTTAAATAAAATGACAAATTTGAATTAGATATTGCGTGCATAGTAATAAATTAGTTACCACAGGACCAGAAAGTGATACCAACGTCAGCATCGACAGCAGACATAATCAAATGTACTAATGCGTTTCAAGCTTACAGGTTATTCATCGCCTGCACGAGTGTGTACTAAAACATTAATGGGGTTAAATTTCTATAATGTCATTTAACACTGAGACTTTAAACCGCACTTGCCACACATATAATATAGCAAACATCAAAAAGTTCCAACACAATGTCTTTCGAGGTGCTGAGCCTGAAAATTCTACCAATTGTACCACATTTCACGATAAACTCGATAGTTGGTATAGAGCGTTGTAATTGCTAATCTTTATTCGTCGCCAGTGTGTGCAAATGTCCTCATACCGTTTATTCATTCTGAATTTGTCATATACTTGAAGTCCTATTTGAACTAAATTTCAGCGCGTTGAAATTCAAACTCAATAAGAGGTAAGAGGAGATAATAAAACAAACAATTAATACATGAATAAGAAAACTTGTGCATACTGTCTGCAGAGCAATTATCTTTTCAACCTCATCATCACGTGTAATTTACTGAGTAATTATTCTGATAAATAGGTCGTCAAATTTTCCATAAAAATCGGCATATGCATTTGATAATCTTCTGCACGTTCAAAGTGCATTTTATAAAGCCGGACCTAGTTATCTACCAGTGGTTTGAGTATTGGCAAAGAGTTTTCTTAAACAGTATTAATGTATATCATATGACACTTAGTCAAGTTGCTCTAGTATGTGAACTATTGGAATCGAATAGAAAATGCACAGGTTAGAGATAGAGAAACTGCAAACCTATCAAGTTATTGAAAAAGAATTATTCTGTCAACTGTAACATTTTATCACATGAATTACATACTTGTTGCAGATAATTAGTGTTTAATATGTATTACTGACAAAATCACGAGAAATAATACTTTAATGTTAAACCACATGAAATTCATGATCTAAACTGACTGTCTTGTTTTCTGGCCAAGTGTATTTATACATGCACATGACTTGGTTGATTCAGGGGATGAGTTGTAAGCTTGACGTAATTACGCTCTGATTCGAGTCCAGGTTGGGGCAATTATGGTAGGTACTTGATGTGTTATGACGTTGTGGTGGTTAGGTTATACTGACAAAATATATATGATAAAGACTTCCAATATGCCTCAGTTCAGTATATATATATATATATATATATATATATATAAAGAGAGAGAGAGAGAGAGAGAGAGTTAGCGACGCATGAAGGTTTATGGGTAAAGAAACTATAACGGGATTTATGCAAGCAGAAAAGCATATTCGAGTACTGAGCATGAACTAAATGAGATGCACGCAATTGATTGGTTGTTCCCTTATTTCACATTCTCTTTACGTTTATATATTCTCTTCTGTTTGTCATTTCAATGTATATATGTTTATCTGTAAATATTTGAGCAGAATATCAGAAAGAAACGGTGTTTGTATCTGATAAAATTTCTTTTTCATTTTGCAAATTGAAGGTGAGTATGAATTTTATTATGGCCTTCAGTACAAACGAATATATATATATAATTTTAACTTAGAAAATTCTGCAAATAAAGAATAGCCTTTATTATATATTGGGTGTACAACATTTTATTCATGTTAAAAAATACATCAAGCGTATGGAAATGAAACAATTAGCTTAGGTTGCAAACTAATTTTGTGAATGATTTCCAGTTCATGCGCAATTCTCGAACATGTCCTTTTTATTTCTATAATTAAGGCTCTAGTTTATTTATCCATAGTTATTCATAAATTCCGAATGTAATTTTTGCGTCGCATTGGATAAGTATCATAAAGTTGATTTCTTTTGAAAATACTCCATAATAGATTTGAAGTCACATATTTCGGTTTTTTACAATTCTATCACGTTTACCTTTGCAAGTTAAAACTCGCTGATACGTGAATAGTAATAAGGTTATATACATAAATACACATATACATAAATAAATATCGTTATTTCAAATTCAGTGAGCTCCAGCAGAATATCGATAAATTTTACTAAAAAATATAGGCCTTTGATTACTCGAGGTGTCAACTACTAAACTGGGGGAGAGTATTGAGCTTCTGCTCTAAGGAGCTAGAGTCATAGATTATTTTCTACATCACTTTCGCTTAATGTAATGTATGCTAGTACGGTTAATAAGGGCTGTGTTTAACAGAATTGTCTGGTGTACCATAACTTAGTGCAAGGTAGGTCTAAATTCTATAAAACAAGTGGCAACAATGTTCGTTATAACACCACCTGTACGGCTAGGTTTGATCTACCCACTGGCTGCCTGGTTTTTTTTATGACAGCAAGCCCCTTAATAGTGCAATGAGATAGAATTCGTGCCGTAAGAAACATGGTTTCCTATAAGAGAGGCATTGTGGGGTCTTTCCACCGTTGTACAATGAACTAACAATTTCATTTAATTTAAACCTATAGTGGAGTTTGAATTCCCTTTTTCAATAAGGATCGCCAGAGGATTCTAAAGGAATTCATGTGTTATTTAATGGGAGGCGATTGGCGAATCACTCCGCTTCCTCGCAGAATGTGATAACTTGACTGATTTTATTAATAGGTAGTATTGGGTTTAATTAAACTACCAACAGGCTATCACGAAATTCATGAGAGGCTATCTGGGTCTAAAATTCTATAAAAACGCCGTATGTTAAATCACGGGAAAGTGTTTTTAATGGTTCTACAAAACTGAAAGTCACAAAATTAATTAGAGCTCTAAGCATATAACGTTTGTCAACCTAAAGGCAGGCCCATACGTGTAATTTCAAGTAAAAATTTCTGCTATACAAATGAAATCTGTTACAATTGAAATACCTAAAATATGTTATTTTATACTCTCCCATTGCTATGTGAAAAAGCGACATTCGTCACTATTAATTTACATTACCTAGTGAGAACACGTGCGGAGAATCTAACAATTAGATCTGCCAAATGTAAGACAGGATATAATAACGTCTTCAATAAGTGCACAAAATACTCAAGGGCATTAAAAAATCTGACGCATTCAAATAAGTGCTGTCTCTTGTTGCATTTTTTTCACATGAGGTATTTGTATTTGAATTTTCATTAATAGCAAAAAAGGCCTACTTTTATTTTGCACTGCTGCTCTATACGTGGATTGATTGTTGGTGTTTGGGACAGTGATGGAGCATCGATCCACAGCAAGTCTGGTTTCCTATTCACGTCGTAGTCCTGCGTGACCACATCACCATTGTTCTTGCATTTCGTGTTGTGGTCCACTGCCAAAAGGCCACACCTTTCGTTATACGGGCTACATCTACTATCAGAGGATACACAAGCTGACCTCTCTCTCACTGAGTCTAGGCTGTCTGACTTGCCGATGCGTTTTGAGTTTGCTTCAAACAGGTTTCCTAAACTACGTTTGCAGTTGCTGGAGTTTAACAAGGTAGCTGTCTTTGGTTCTAGTAGACGATAGTCCTGTACATCAACTTTTTGTTGTTTCTGTTGATCGTTTAAACTGTTGCCATACACTAAAGAATCACTGGTTAACGCCTTAGGGTCAATTGTTGAAGCTCTTGGAGGTATAGGAGAATCTACTGTCATGTAGACGATCTGGCCATTTTCAGCATCACTGATGGTCATAGGAAGATATCTATCGAGTGGTTGTTTACAGCATTCTACCATAGTTTATCGTAGAACAGTAAGTGGCAACCGTCTGCGGTATGATAATCTAAGTGTTAAGATAAAATTAGAACAAGTCTGTTTTAAAATAATAGTGACTTTCGGCGGTGAAAAAAAATTAATGCATTAGGAGTTGTGATTTTTGTGTGAATGAGAAGGGGCACATTGCACATATATTCACAATCAGAAAGGATACAACATTTTGGCAGAAATTAAAGCCAAAGTCAAAACAAAAACTAAATTGTTATTTGACCATGAGTTGGAGGCCATGTTGATTAAACCATCCATAGAAATTAATTTATTTTTAATAAATTTGTATTCAACCATGCCGTGGTTTATATTTACTACTAGCGTTTCGCTATATAACTGGGTAATTCAGAACAACTGCGCAACTTGCCGTTTTGAAGTGGTCAATCACGAGAAAATGTGGCTTTTGCTAGACTATACCGGCCTCACGGTTATGGATAATTTCAATAAAAGTTAAAGTTACTCCGTGCTAAGATCATGACTAGTCGACTTTATAGTATCTGAGCAACATGCGTAAATTGTATGACATTGTTATTCCACGCCCTTCATTTGTTAAATTGATTAGAAAGCTTACTGTCGACTCACCAGTAGCAGCTGGTATAACGCCCTTTACCAATTGTATACTTGGGTGAGGAACGTTGGAAAATTCGACGTTAAAATCTCCAATATGAATGTGTTAACCTACAGTTATGGAGCTAACTTCATATAAAGTCTCGACAATGCGACTAAAAAGCCAATTCACCATAATATATATTATATATATATATATATATATATATATCTATATATATATATATATATAATGTCCATTGCCTTCGAATATTACACAGTATATTTCTAATTAGGAAGAAAGAAACGCATTAACAACAAAGTGGATAATGGCCATTTATTTCGAGAATGCTAAACTTCGCTCTACACTCTTACATTTATATACATTCTGCGTTTTTATTTGAATATGTGGGTGGCAAAAGTGATTGGTAAGTGTGCATGCGTTTGTGTCTGTCTGTGTGCCTGTTTTCATGTAAAGGTCCTTCTCACTGTATTGCAAAGTAATGTATAAGATCTGGTCATTATTTTATTGATGGCGTGAGAATTAACCATCATTTCGAATTGTTCGCTGTTACGTGTACGAGTGCTATTTTTCCGAGTGTAGTCTTTCATTTCACCTTTTTGCGCAAATTTGTGTTCTTCACTTGGTAACAGCGCAAGTGCGGATTTTGAACGCTCATATTGTTTGTAAATTTCTGTCACCGTATGTGCATCTGTTTTTTCCTCTTCAGTTTGATGCCAAATATATATATATATATATATATATATATATATATATATATATATATATATAACGAGCCTGTGTTACTAACATTATGGTTGTTGTGTCATTAACTGACAGCAACACTATGGTTGCCGAATAGATACCTGGTACAAACACTATAGTTGCAGGTTCCATAAAAACAATGGAATTCCTGATTTGCTAACTTTTACCAAAATTGAGAATTTCAACAACTACTTCTGAACACCTGCTACTACAGTAAATCCATACACTCTGGCCTTGCTTATTTTCAGATGTCCCTTTTCGCGTTTTTTATGACATCATTCTATTAAATATATGAAAGTAAGGTACTGTTTGTTGCAGAGACTTATGGCGTAGTACTGGTTCCAGTAAGCACGAAACAAATGTGCACATGAGATTGTACTTTTCGTTCATGTTTTGAATTTGGTTTATTCGTCTGGTCTTATTTGAACTAATTCTTTACTGCGCGTGCCACATCCAGTACAAAATGGCATATATATAATTCTCCGCTACAAATAATATGTGGATAGTAAGCTGTTCAGATGCACGTTAGTCTAAGAAATAGCAGAAGTTCTAAATGAATTGATCAATGTAATATGGAGATCAGAGTGTATTGTCGGTGAGATATTATTTTCAGATAATATAAACGAAATTCGTTCGTCAACGAAACAATGCATATACATCCTAAAGTACAAGGTCCTTAGCGTAGGAATGAGCCAAATGAGAACGAAGCCAAGATCTTGCAAGTGGATTTAAACTGCAGTCCAAAAAATGTTTAGGCTTTAACAAATGCAAATAAACAAAATATAGACTTACAGTAATAATTTATTTCAATGAACAAACGTCATATATGTAAAATCACAGAATGAAAGTTTCATGACAAGATTACACTGCGTATATTATATCGGAGTAAACTAAATTTGGCATAATTCAGCGAATTCAATACACATACTAGATCATTTTGATCGTTATTGGGCACTAAAAATACCGTGGCCGGGAATCGTGCCCTCAATCGCTTTGTTTAGAATAATTTAGCTCCTCAACCATGTCTCCAATAAAGTACACATTTACTTTTAAACGAAGGATTCCTAGTTTCCAATGGCCATAAATAGAGCCCACCGGCAAATTGTTTAAGGAAGGTAAAACAAAAATAAATATACCAGGCCCTGAAAATCAGAAGCTCTGCTCTCACTTGAAGCATGTTTTTATCTAGACTAAATAAAAGTTGTGTTAGTGTCATTACAATTGCGTCTAAGAAATGTAAATTGCATAGAATGATAATTTCATGTATTAATTATATATATATATATATATATATATATATATATATATATATATATATATATATATATATATAATTATTGCTCCTTTGTGCAAAACAAAAAGAAATTTTATCAGATAAAGGAAACGTTTCTTTCGCATAGTCTTCTCAAATATCTACTAATGAACATATCTTTATATATAAATTGGAAAGCAAAACAAGATAGAAATATGTGAACATAGAGAAAGTGTGAAAAACAGAAACCAATCAAATTGCGTGCGTGACCTCCAATTCAAGCTCAATGCTTGTACGTGCTTCTTTGTTTGCATATATATATATATATATATATATATATATATGTATGTATATATATATGTATATATATAAATGCATATATATAAAGATATGTTCATTAGTAGATATTTGAGAGACTTTATGAAAGAGACTTTTCTCTATATCTGCTTAAACGTTTTTGTTTTTGCAATACAGGAAAGGGTACAATGATTTTATTAAAGCTTCATTTCTAAAGAATATATATATATATATATATATTTATATAACTATATATATATATATATATATATATATATATTGTCTTGAAATCTAATGGCAGCATTTTGATTTTAAGTATTTCGTGAATATAAACTAGACACGGCATCAGGAAGCAAAATACATAGAATCAAAATCCTGCAATTAGAATTCAAAGCAAAATAGCTTCCGCTAACCGGAAACGTCAGTTAGTATGTTTTTTTAAATTGCGTGGATTATATTGCAAGGCTGGTGCAGTGGATAGTGTTTGGGATACCGAAGTATATTCGACCTGAATCAAGTTCCATCCATGGCAAATTCTAAACAGTACTTGAAAATTTCCTAATAAGGACGAAACCGATTGCCGGAGGAATATCCTTCTACCCGGTTCAATATTTAGTATATATATATATATATATATATATATATATATATATATATATATATATATATGCATATATATATATATTGGCACAATGCATAAGTCTATATACATATATAATTTTTCAGTTTAATCTAAGAATTGCAAGAGATAGTAAATGCAATTAATCCAGTTGTCCGGTTTTGTTCGTATTGGGAACTCCTCAGGTACCGTCCAGAATTTGCTCCAACTCGAAGTAGATGATTCGAATTAACCATGGAATTTAGAGTAGTTCATTTATTCAGCTTAGCATGCGAAAGATTAGCAAATGCACTGGTATAGAGCACTAATCAAAGAAATATGTCCAATCGTTTCACTCTTTTTCATTCATTAGAATTACGTACTAGTGAGCGCATACATAAATTCTAAATATTTGCCTTTATTCAAAATTACGTTACTTCATTTCGTGGAAGCTGGATCATTCGAGCATATACCACAATTGATGGTTGCAGAACAATTGATAGCACTTGTAGTTCAGTAAAATCTTGATTGTTTTATATTTCCAGGTTTACAGCTCTTTTTTAAAATTGATTGATGGGTTCTCACTGGTCCCGGAACTCTGAAGTCGTCCTTACACTGCTTGTCCGGAAAATTTTATGAATGAAGATTTGCTGCTTTTGTTACGAATTTTCGGGACATCTCCAGTCTCATTTTCAAGGTTTACACCATACTCACAGAAAAAAACAACTTGTGTCAAATGTGAGTATAGTGTCAACAATAAAGTTGAGCCTGGATGGGCGGCTTCAGAGTCACTAAATCCATGAGAACCAAACATTTAACTTAAAAAAAACAATCTGTGCACCTGAAAATGTAAAGGAATCACGATTTTACCGACCTAAGAGTGCTATTAATTGTCCCGTAACCGTCAGTAGTAGTTTCAGCTCGAAACGTCGCAGTAGAATACAAGCGCAAATTCCTTATAAGGAATATATAAAAGCTGGATAATTTTAAAATAATAACAAACATAGATCATTGTTAGAATTTGTTTGGTGCACAAACGCAAGTTAATGCGTTTAATTGAATACTTTATTCTATGTTGAAACAATTGACAAAATATTAATCGAAATTTTGTTACCGTACTTCAATTTATTACAATTTTCCTAAGTAGCATGGTGTCCGTTTCAAACGACAGTTGGAATCAAATAGGTTAATATTTCCGTTAAAATCTTTATTGCGGGCATAGTCAGAAAAATGTAGAATTTTTATCAGTTTTATCTGTAGAATCTAACAGATTGCCCAACCCCCATTATGCTTGGATATTAACTGTTGCTTTTCAACGATGTGCATGTTTAGCTATTGTTATATGAATTAGAACAGGATAAAATTTGAAAAACTTAATTTAAGGTACCTTGATATCGTCAAATGAAATAGTCTCGAAAAATATTTGGCAATTAAGTGAACCAAGTGACGTCTTTAATTCTAGACCAGTTAGAGAGAGAATTAAGAGTGGCGAAATAATAGAAATACTAACTTAAGTGGAAGAGATAATAAGAGTAATTAATAAACGAAAACACAATTTTATAAAGGTTTGATGCAGATAAAATGAAACCAGATTTCAAATAATTAGAAGCAGTTAACAGTTTCGTGATTTTTATTGAAGATAGAGGGAGAAAACACAAGTAAAAATATTTATGCAATTGAACAATCATAAACCGCGAGGGTGGTGATAACAGTTATTCAAACACCAATCGCATTCTATACGCATTTATCAAAATAAAATAATCAACTTATAGGATAGCAATGGCAACTCATTAAGTAAACCAGTTCCGTTCCTGTTTCGAACAAATTTGGTACTATCACAGACACAGAAGTGAACGAGGCCCAGTTCGAGCCTCATCCACGACAAACTTCTAAGCATTACTTAAAAAATTCCCATTAAGTACATAAGTCTACTAGATGAATTACTTATGCTGTCTTATAAAATGCCAATTTTATACAGATGAATTTATGCATACATGGCTTGGCGTTTAAATTAAGCTCTAAATCTTGATTTAAATAAAAATAAATGAAAAAATTACAAATTTAACATTACTGAGACGGAATTATAAAAATCAGGCTAGACCTACTCTCTCAATTGGCAATATTTTGTCCAACCTTTTGGTTTGTTACTATGTTTGATTAATACGTATGATTCATCTAACCCAGTTATTCTAGCAATAGATAATGCTTCATAAAATATTTAGCCTAAAGATTTTTCTTTATGACATCGCTTCTGGATTTTATTTCAATTGATTTTCTAAATTTTTCGGTCAATCTACTGCAATTGCATATGAAAATGCGTTTACAGGTACTACTGTTTATCTAACGTTCGGTTTCGCATGAGTGTCTGCCCTGAACTGATCTATTAATTTTCCAATATTTGCAGGCCGGTATATTTCCATTCGTTTTTTGATGCAAACCTGATGTAGGTAAGCATTTAATTTCTCTTTTTTATGTAGCCTTTTGCCGAACGTAAGTGCTTTTCTTAACATCGTTCTGATGTTTTATGAATAGTTGTGGGTATTTGTGTAAGCCGACCATAACCAGTCATCAACAAGGAGGAAACAATCAGAGAACTTATTTAGTCATACACTTTTGCGTAAATATAGCTATATTTATATCGCAAATTACCTTTTAATATAAAATAGCATATTTTTAGGAAACAAACACATTGAACAAATGAAAGTATTTCGATTTGATATGTTCCTTACAAGGACCTGGGTGTTGCGTAGTGCTGTCATTGTTCGAGCCCATACCACAATTGACGGTTTCGAGGCAATTGATAGCACCTGAATGTTGGTAAAATCTTGATTACTGTACATTTTCAGGTGCACAGCTTCTTCACTGGTCCCGCGACTCTGAAGCGTTTCTTACACAGTTTGTCAGGGAATGTTTTTAAATAAAGATTTTCCGATCTTTTTCCAAATTTTCGGGACTTCATTTTCAGTCCTAAATTTAGGGTTTACACAGTACTCACAGACATACCTATATTTGTCGAAATCTGAATTTTCTTCGCGTACGGTGTAAACTCCAAAGATGGGACTGGAAATGAAGTCCCTAAAATTTGAAAAAAGCTCAGTAAATCAACATTTAAAAACATTTCCAGACAAACAGCGTAGGAACGGCTTATGAGCCACGGGTCCAGTGAGAACCCATCAATTAATTAAAAAGCAATCTGTGCACCTGTAAATGTGGACGAACCTTGATTTTTCCGACCTTCAATTGTCCCGCACCAGTCAATTGTAGTATCAACTGAAATGAGAGTATGTTTATTATAGATTATACGAAGTCTATTTCAAGATTACTTTCAGTTATACCCATCATGGATTTCCGTCTGATTTAATGTTTGTGAACTTGTCTGACTGTTAGTATAATTGTATTCATTTGCAGCGGTCGTGCACTTGCGTGTTGATTTGTGAGTGAATGTGTGCGTGTATATATATGTGTGTGCACGTACACATGTAGGTGTCTTTTTTATTGTATAACAAAGTATTGCTTGAGATCTGATTGTTCTTATATCCATGGGTTGAATTTCCAAAAGGCTTCCGCTTTGTTGGCTATTGTGTGTGCGTTGGTGTCTTCTACGTATGTTGTTTTTCTTGCGGCAATTTTAATGGGTCGAGTGGTGTCGCCCTGGCAACAACAAGATTTATGCAGTTTCCAGTTTTAGTCGCTTTAATTTTAGTGTAAAACCTATCCACGTTAATAATGATAGTGATACCGTTTGTGCAGCTATTACTACTCCAATTTGTTGCCACATTATTTGAGCGATGGTTAATTGTGGGCATTTATCGGTTTTTAATCTATAAAAGAATATTGTTGTTATTACCTTATCTGCGTTTTGAATAACGCAGCTTTCATTATTCCAGTAGTTTTCTTTAACGGAGATATTTCGGCTAAACTTATCGATAGCCTTTATCAGTCGCTTCGTTAGTTTCGATTGTTAAACTTGTGAGGTATATTGTGACTGATGAAGGCTATCGATAAGCTTAGCCGAATTATCTCGATAAAAAAAAACTAGTGGAACAAGCTGCGTTAGTCAAAACGCAGATCAGGTAAATTCAATTAATCCAGGTTCGCAAAAACAATCTTCAATCAATATTGTTCTTAATTTGTGTAATTCAGGGTCACTCAGACACAGTATCATGCTAGTAAAACTTAAGAATGCTGAGGTCGTGTGTAGCACAGTGAAATTACCTATATTTTCTGTGTACCTCGAATCAATTATATGCTCCCAACTAGCTGATTATGCTATCGATACCAGGCCTTTTGATGTCAATTTATTTGGGAAACTTTGTTCGATCCTATTGGTCAGATGTTTATTTGTACGTCTAGAATATGTGCAATAGCACATAAATGTAAATTTGCGAACTATAAACGATTTGATTATTCAAGGCAAATGATCCTTGATAAGCAATCGCATGAACTTTTTCTGAGCTGAAGGTGAGGCTAACTTTTACATTCGGGAAATTTTCCTCTGTGATCCGATGTATATGCCGTCGAAAATATTGGAGCTGTTAGGTCGCCTGTAGTTTGAATTGGATGTGGACTGATGCTTATATCTTTAAACTGCTCCGTGTATTTGCGCATTACAAACGTTTCAACTGGCAGACTAGCTCTTCCCTAATTTCGTTTTCAGAGCACATCTGATTCGGTTTGCTAGGTTGTTATTTAGGTTCATTTTATGGTATTTTTTGACATTACAGTTATACTGGATATATTTTTCGATGAACGCCAATTTAATATTTATTGGCAGTAACATCTCACCAACTGCTTAGCGAGTGAGTTTGACGACAAAGATGGAAGGAGTGTGGTCGTTCCCTATCTCGAGGGAGAATTTATTGTCGGATTCGTCTTCATTGGCTATTTGCATTATTTTGGTTTGGTCAACTGCTTGTAGGCGGGACAGAAGTGGACAATCTTTATAACTTTTGTAAATTATGCAAGGGCCATTTACGTTTCTCGGTTCGATCGCTGAAGGTGAAGCATGTTTACTACGACCAAGCGAGGTGCAATTCAGCTTCTCATAGCTACACAATCAAACGGTCAGACAATATTTACCTTCATATACAACTAGCACATTTTTTGTGTGCTAATATGAGATCGGTAAAGTCATAAGTTCGTGCTAGAAAATCTTGAAACACATATTTTATCAGGCGACACAAGATAGTTTTTGTATTTTAAAATTGAAGTTTCGTTAATACGGATGAAAATCCGTGTGAGACGATTTTGTCTTCTTGTAAGCTTTCTCATTTTAGTTAATCTCCAAGTTCAAACGTATATTTGATGGTGTCTGCGTTAATGAACATTCTTAATGGTTTAAGTCGTTTGCAGGTAAATTTTGTTAGTTTACGTTGTAATGCGTTGATCATTAAAATATTAATCCGCAACGTAGGATCTCCTGAAGTTGTCATGTCTCCATGAATTCTTGATTTTCCGTAACGTCCAAGTGGTTTGTTATAACTGATTTTTCTTTTCGAACGTCTGCTACGAGCTGTGACCTGTTTTTTGAATAATTTAATTAACATAAAACATATATCTCCATTTTTGATAAAATAAAATATATTTACGCATCAAAATTTGTAGAGTCGGGTTTCTGTTTATTTTCTGGTTCGAATTTGCATAAGTCAATTTTGTTCTCGTTTATAGATTCATTCTAAGCAACGGCTATCAATGTAACGACTCCTGATCCTTTTTCAGGTGTGAAAAGTCGTATGAATTTTTCCGATTGCAGTTATCTTAGTTCATTTACCTGATTCGCTGTAGTAATTTTTTTGCTTTTGAAACACTTTTTGTGCTGTTCTAGTGTGCTGAACATCTTTGCTTTCAGTTTTATTCCATTCAATTTTTCGTGAGCGATGTTATTTGGAGAATCGTTGTAGAAGTTTTCAATTCTAGCCTAGATGTCATAAAGTCGCATTTGATTATATTTCTTTTAATAATACGTTATTTTATTCCTAAGGAGTGGATTTCTTTCTGCTGTTTTCAGAAAATAGTCCTTGTGTAATTGTAAATAAATGTTTCGTGTTTAGTAGGAAATTTCAATAAATCCGGCAATTTGTTTCTGCCTTTTCTTGAATGGTTACCAAAATTATTTAAATCTGCTATTGTAAGCATTTTACTGTGTATGTGTGATTAGATGCTTGATGACTGAACGTGAAATAACATTCCGAAACGTTGCCAGTCAACGAAGATTAGATCATACCTCATTTCCAGTGGTTACTATGAACGATGTTGAAGTCTTTGTAGGAATGGGACGAATCCGCATCCAGTCAACAAGAAGACGAACTCGACGCATACTTGGAAATGATGATCAACCGGATCTTTGCGATGCGACAACCTATGAACGCAAATCTCGGAGATTCAGCTTTTATACAGATCTCCTGTGGGTACTTTTTTTCACTTTCCGCTATTCTCATAAACGTTTCTAGCATAATTTTAAAAGTATAGAATTCGCTCTCATTAAAACTAGCAAGTTGATTATAACAGTTAAATACTGTTTGTTGCGAAGAACTAATATATATGCAAGTATGTATTAGGTGTTGCGAACCTAGTTACAAATTAGTTCACTTGTGACCAGAAGGATAAAACAAAGGCAGCATGAACGGAAAGTATAATCTCATGCACATTCGTTTCGTGCTTACTGGCGACTCATCAGTAGGAGCCGGTATTACGCCCTTTAACCACTATATATTTGGTCGAAGAATGTGGAATAATAGGACGGT